>CAAKMY010010555.1:782-14732 GCA_901111285.1 Corrigiola litoralis
AAGGAGACATATGCGGGCCCATTAACACGCCATATGGAAATTTTAATATTTTATGGTGTTAATCGATGCATTCACTCGATGGTCTCACGTAAAGTCTCCTATCAACGAGGAATGTTGCTTTTGCTAAATTATTAGCACAAATAATTCGTTTGAGGGCACAATTCTCAGACTATAGGATAAAAAAAATAAGGCTTAATAATGCTGGTGAATTCACATCCCGAACATTACCGAATATTGTATGTCACTCGGGATTGATATTGAGCATCAGTTGGCTCATGTTCACACACCGAAAGGACTTGTGGAAGCACTAATAAAGCGATTAGAATCAATCGCGAGACCAAAATTGATGAAATCAAAGTTTTCATCATCTGCTTGGAGACATGCTATATTGCATGCACCAACATTGATAAGGCTTAGGCAAGAATCAGATCTCGCACATCTAAGAACATTTACTTGTGGAGTTTATGTCCAAATAGCACCACCAATTCGCACTAAAATGGGCCCTCAAAGAAGGTTGGGAATTTATATAGGGTATGAAACCCCTTATATCATGAAGTATCTCGAACCAATGACCGGTGGTTTGTTCACGGCTAGTTTTTTAACTGCCATTTTGATGAGACAATCTTCTCAATCTTAGGGGGAGATAAGGGTCCTTGTAAAAGAGAAATCACATAGAATGTCACGGATTGTCTTTCCTTGATCCAAGATCAAGTCTGTGTGAACAAGAAGTGCATAAAATTATTCATTTTGTAAAATATAGTCAATCGATTGCCAGTCACTGATACAAGGGTGAGGCAAAGTCTTACATACCAGCTTTGAATGAAACTGGGGAAAGATAAAAGTCCTTTAAAAAAGAGCGTTAAAATGATAAGGTTGATAATTAAGAAATCTCTATTTGTTATGTTTACAATGGTAAACAATGGAATAGAAAAGAAATTGAAATAGATGACATATTTTCATATTCTATAGTCGTAGAAATCATTAATGGTGTAACGATATTGAGCCTAAATTTGTTGAAGAATGTCGACAAATGTGTGATTGGCCTAAGTGGAAAGAAGCAATTCAAATAGAATTGATATTCTTAGAAGTCAAAAGGTTTTTTGCCATATAATTCCAACTCCGATGGGAGTGAAACACTTTGGATACAAAAGGGTATGCGGAAAAGTAATGAGAGAAATGAAGTTTTGAGATACAAGGAAAGACTTATAGCTCAAGTATTTTCTAAAAAGTCAGGAATTTAGTACGAGGAAATGTATCCTTCCATTGTGGAGGCAACAACGATGAGGTTTCTCATTGACTTATTCACGACTCTTGGACTGCATATCTTTATGAATCACTTGACACTGATATCCATATGAGAGTCCCCGAGGGACTTGAATTTCCTAAATCTTTAATTTCCAATCCGAATTGTGTGATTTATATTCCATTAAATTGGAAAATTCACTCTATGGTTTAAAACAATCGGGAAAAATGTGGTATAATCGTCTCAGTGAATGCCTTCTTAGTGAAGAATACAAGAACAAATTTTTCGATGTGTTTTCATCAAGCAAACCGTGTCAGGTTTTTCTATTGTTACGATGTACGTTGACGTTTTGAATATCGTCGGTACATCTGATGAGATCGAATAAATCTCAAAATATATGATGAAAGAATTTAAGATGAAAGATCTCAGAAGAACTAAGTATTCTCTCGGCTTACAGATTGAGCATTTACAGGAAGGATATTTTTATCCATCAATATAACTATACCGAGAAGTAATAAACAAACTTTACTTGGACAAAGCACATCCATTGAACTCTGCAATGGTTGTTCGAAACCACAAGCAAGATCCTTCTGCCCTCGAGAAGATAACGAGGAAGTTTTTGTCCCTGAAATACCATATCTAAGTGCTATTGAAGCCTTGATGTATTTGATCGTCAACACAAGACTAGGCATTGCGTTCACTGTAAATTTGTTAGCAAGATACTGATCTCAACCAACAAAGAGACACTGAAATGGAGTAAAGCATTTACTTCACTATGTTCGTGGAACATCTGATCTTGGATTGTACTTTCCAAAAAATGAAAAATCTATCCTTGTTAATATGCTGATATTGGTTACTAATCCGATCCAATCAAAACAAAGTCCCAATCTGGCGACCTCTTCACTTATGGTGGTACTTCAATATCATGGAAATCCATAAAACAGACTTTGACATCAACATCATCAAATTGAATTAAGTGCACACTACGAAGTTGGTAGAGAAGGTGTATGGTTACGATCTATCGTACAACATTACAACACATACTCAAAGAAAGTGGTTTGAAAAACATTAAAGGTACTCCAACCGTTATTTATTAGAATAATTCAAGCTGTGTAGACACCCAAATGTGTCACATTGTCTTAAATGTATGATGAAATCTAGACGGAGTAATGAGCCAAGGCAAGCTTTGTCTCCTGGAAAAGCAATTGAACGACGATCTAAGTTAATTAGTTTAATCCACATTTCCATTTATAGCCGCATTTGATTAAATAAGCCACAAATATATTAGAAATAATGTATTAAGCTTATATTGGGTTGAGTCTGCATTCCATCGGCCCGAAAAAACCAATTATCCGGTTATGTCGCATTCCAAGGCATAAAATCAGAAAATAATCAAACAAAGAGGACTCAAACCAAGCTTGCACCAAAACGGGCCAAAACAGGCGAGAAGTTGGGCCTGACCTGCGTTGCGGTCCGCGACGCAATATTGGACTTTGGCCTGCGTCATGGCCCACGACGCAGCCTTGGGTTTGGCCCAGGCTGTCTCTGGTCCAATTCTGCCTCGTTCTGTTCATTTATCCGAGTTTTTGCTAAATTACCTAAATGCCATTAATGATTCTTTCTAGAACGTATTTCTGATTCCTTAGCTCTGTAGTATTCCTAACAGGTCCTAAATCCTGCTCAATCTCTAAACATTACAGTTACTCGATTACACACAACATCATTCAGCCAAGGTCTCCTAAATATCCCAACTCTAGAACATTCATTACTGGTAATTCAGGCGAAACACTACATTTCACATCGGAACATCATCGAAACACCTCAAAACCGCGTCATAGGTTAAAGCAGGAGACTAGACGAGCCAATCAAGATAGAGCCCTGATAGGCTGCGTCACCAGGGGCGACGCAGCTCTACACGTCTCGTGGTGATGCAGTCCAGTCCCACTTCAGCACTTCTGCTTCCTTCTGCGCGTCCCTCAGCCTATAAATACCCCTCCATAATTCGAAAAAGCGGGTCCGTAATATTTTCATTCAGAGTCCACTCTCTTTCTCTCTAACATCTCTTTAAGTAATATATTTTCAGATTTGGAAGACTAATCCTAAGGCATAACAAGGCATTGTGTGAGAACACAAGCACTCTCATGCAACACTAGTTGACCTCTTGAATCCATAAGCACAATAACTTAAACTAAGTGAGTACACATTACTCATCATAATGAAAGATCGTTCTAAATCGTTTTCCGTAAGGAAACCACGTGCGCCTAGGCAGAAACCATTATCGTATTGTCTCCTGAAGGCCCCTTTCCATCACTTTACACGTTTTATAAATATTGTCTTTCTATTGTATATATTAGATCTGAAAACATTGCATGCTTAAAAAGTGGTCACTTAGCTAATATGTGTTAAAATATATTAGATATGAATATTAGGGTGTTTACATAACAACTACATGTCATATTTGCATGCTTAATCGACATTTAACAACAATATAAAGCTACTAGTAAAGGACAATGCAACCAGCAGGCGCGATACACCTTATCGATGCCCTATTTGGATAATTTTACTCTAGAATCCGAATATGTGGTACGCTTTACCATAGGAGTCATCCATGAGATGCTCGGTTCGCGGTAGAACGTCCAAATCGCAAATCTACGTCTCATGTACCGTCTTGGGTCATAGGCTAGATCCGAAATGCAACGGTTTTCAAGGCACCTCAAGCTCTCGGTGGCAACTCCATCACGATGCACAGAACAGAGGGCAACAAAGGCACCGCCTGCCTCTGCTCTCCACCCCCCTCTGCGTCGCCCCTGGTGACGCAGGTCAAGTTGATTTGGCTTATGTTTCTCTTGCTCTGGCATATTCTCCCGTTCGGACAATCTCGTCCTGCAATCGGAATTCAACCACACGATGATTATGGGAACCCGAAAGTCTAAGGACCGATCCGGAGGCCCAAGCCTCGCCGGATCCCTCCCTAAGTGGTGGTTTTCGAGCGTACCCTAATCTTTAAACATAAAAAATAGAGGAAGGGTCCTTGTGCTCACATGTTGTGCTGCTCAAATCAAAGACGACTACATCAATGGAGATACGAAACATATTGATTCAAAGTTCTTCTTCCCTCATGATTTTGAAAAGGAAGGAATAATTAGTTTTCAATAAGTTAAGTCATGCGACAATGAAAATACGGTGTCTTAAGGAGCTATATTAATTTCAGGGGGAGTATCATATGCAATGTACTTTTTTTTCCTTAACCAATTTTTTATTCACCCTGACAATGTTTTTAACGAAGCAGAACAATAATAGAGTAAAATTAAAGTTCTACATTTTTCCATTATTTTGGTTTTTTATCCCACAATAGTTTCTCCAAGATAACGTTTTTAACGAGACAATATATACTACCCCTAACTGTTAGTGTGTAACTTTAAGCGTAAAATCATCCGTTCAAGAGGGAGTGTTGTAATATACAGCGACAAACAAAGTAACGAGCAAAACAATTGACACAGACACACACTAAGTAAAATAACTTGTACACAGTGAAACTCACTTTTACTTGCCTATAAAAAGCAATCTTACGGGTGAATAAAAAACAAGCTTGAACCATTCTACGAGCTTCATTCTTCCAAATCTTTTGTTTTCCATTTCTTAGCTAGTTCATAACATAATAAACCCAAGTCCAAAATTATCATGGCATTGCCAAAGTAAATAAGCATACACTTTATTTTCCTGACAATAATGATTACACTATATACTTACAACTCTTACGGTTGATTCCGCGAGAACGAAATAAAATTACAGACCCCCCTCCCAAAATAGAAAAAATACCTTATTTGACTATTCTTGTAAATACAATGGTTATGAGATACATATAATGTAACCTCTACAGGAGACAGGAAAACGAAAAATCCAAAAGGTGCAATTTTCTTGCAGACAATCATACACCCATACATAGCATGCATCAGGTGACAGAATTTACAAGCAGGATAAAGATGGACAGACTATAAGCACTGTATTGGCCAGAAAGACTACCCCGCAAAGCTGGCCATCATATCCAGGCAAACAGCCAACCTTCGTGTTGATGGCTGCTAGCATGATCATGTGATCTCATTTCCAAAGCTAAGCAAAAACTTTCCGGGAAAATCCCACAAAGCCAACCGATGAGACCAAAATGTACAGAAAAAATGATGTCGTTGCTGATGAGGTCCTGAAGTACAACAATATTACGTCAATACAAAATAGAGCACATCAGTTGAATCTGTCCCTGAGCAAACACATACTTGTCACGTTAAATAAAAGACTTCTGTTCTTACAAAGATGGTGAAAGAATTACTCTTTAGTAGCTGCGAGTAGGACATGGGTCATAATCAAAAGCTTCACCAGCCTTGACGAATCGGCCCTTCACGCGCTTCCTAACGTCAGCTCTGGCTTTCCGAGATGCATATCTCACTCTTTTCTCAAATCTGGTTGGCCATTATTGAAAACATGACAAATTAGATCCGGAGTCAACAAAACAGTTGAAAGTAATCAGACAATACAAAATTATCAAGATGTACCGTCACATAGCTATTTATGCAAGAAGAATGATGAAAGTGATTACCAAGACAAGGCAGCACCTGACTTTCAAAGAGATGAATTTAATCACAATGAGAAACTGTACTCTTAAATCACTCTCAAATCAGCTAAATATAGGAAACAGTGTTATCTTATGCAATTAGAAATGGTAAAATAAATAAAAGAAACAATGTTAACTTATGCTCATCCAATGAACAAGTAGATGAATTGTATAAATTATAAACAAATCAAATTAAATTGCTGTCTGTAGAAACAGCTGAATGATCCAACAATTAATCAATATGCAGTTTTCATAGGGATTACATGGCAATAGTATGTATCTCAAACTACTGTTCAGTTCTCCAGAAATGAATGATCCAGTGCATGAAAATAATAATAAACAAAACACATTGATGTGACCTTGTCTGCTCTATAAGTCTATAACCAACTTTGGGCGACCTAACAAATGGGGGAAGAACCACCCTCCTCCCAACACCCTTGACCCTTCAAGTGGCCTCCAAAGCGACTTGAACTTGTAACCTAAGCCACAAGTATATCAAACGTCGAAATTGAAAAATAAAGCAGAATGGAATGAAAAGAGACACTGAAATCTGAATTAATAAAAACAACTGCAAAGTTCACTTTCCAACCTCAAAAATCAAAATGTAAAGCGGAATTGGTTCAGCAAGTTCCATAAAAGGTTTGTAAGGAAATATATCATTCAATCCTCTCATAGGTGAGAATACACCTGCTCCTCGGTAACGTTTCAACACCTCCGCCATTCCTTGAGAACTTGTATCATACCCATACCAAAGGTTAGGGGTAGTCCACAGTTGTTTCAGAAAAGACCCAGACAGCTGTTTCTTCTCAGATCTCATACTTATTTACTGTCTGTTTGACCTACTAGTATTTCAAACAGAGTACCTAAACCACTGAGTTAACATTTTCAAGTAAAAGCTCAAAAGCTCAAGAGTAAAGAGGCATAGAGTCCTTATTATAAATAGCTTTGAGTCTTCAATTTCTTGACCAAGATGGTTCCCCCCCCCCCCCCCTTCTCTCTCGCTTCTCTTTACTTTCATGGCTCCTTTATTAGATGATGGGTCATCCACAACCATCTTACTTTTGTCTCCACAAGTGAACGGGGTCACAAGAAATGTTGGTCATCTCTTCTTCCAGTGCCAAGTGAACAGTTGAGGATCTTCAATATACCATGGCACAGGTGGGGGCAGATCTCAACATAGGAGGTAACCGATAGGGTTCTTGCCTAGGACATGTTTTGATCTGAACACCGTCATTTGCTTACTCCAAGTGTGCCTATCTAGCAGTTCAAAAGCGTCTTTTCAGTAGCAAGGGGAGAAATGAACAGTTTAAAAAACTCTTTGATATCAAGAAGATCAAGTTGGTGGATTACACGGGAAAGAAAATAAAGACATAGCAAAACCATTAATTGGTCAACTTTATGGGGAAAAATAAGACTTGTTACTCAAACCTAATCAAGGAAGAAAAACGTGAACAGGAAAACCTGAATCTGGGATAAACTGTGAAGGCGAAGACCTTAAGAAAAACTTCCTTTAAAAAATTGGTGTGTTAGGATCTTTCTTCTCCCTCTTATGTATTTGAGGATAACTTGTCTTCTAATTTTAATCTTTCTTCTCCTTCTTTCCTATCCCCTCTTTTTTAATTTTTATTTTTTTACTTGATGTTTTTGATGTTTGCACATCAATTTAGGAAGGAAAAAAAAAGGTCTACAAAATTACATTAGGCTAGGAAATCATTACACTTTTCCTGGAAAGTTGTGTTTAAAGTTTTCTCACCTATATGGAGCTCATGTGTTGGTTTTAACAAATTATTTTATATAAATGTAATCCCACCCACTTTCTTTATGACATATTTACAAGGTATTCCAGCCTAAATGCCTAAATCACTAAGTAGAAAGAAATAAGCCCAACGCTAATACACGAAGTCCAAAAAAGAGGGGGCGTTTTTTTTCCTTATCTAAAAAATTATGAATTTTTCCATTACCTAAGGAGCAAAAGATTATTGTTCTTTAGTTTTGGAATATATTGGACTACATAAAAATGGCTCATATAACCCTTTGCGCTTCATATATTGTGAAGTAGCAGATAGTAGGTGGTCAATTGAAAATAGCCTATCTCTGTTATTGCAATGCTCCAATGTGCTATTGGCGTACACCATAAAACCCACTCCCTAGCCTTCTTTAGGAGGTGCCTCTTTATAGGCACTGAGGTAAGATGTTCTATGTACGATGATATGAAATATATACTTCTTAATATACTCCGTGTACAGTTTCTCCTTTTTATGCTTTTTGAATTGTAAATATGTAGCTTTTGTATGTTAAAAAGGTACATGGTTTTTAACAAACTGGCAAATACTTATATGTAAAGGGTAAGTCTACATGCACTTGGGTGCACGACGTACATTATAATGGTTGATAGCTCAACAATGTGCAATAAAAACACCTTTTTTCTTTTTCCCACCTCTTTTGGTTGTTGGAAAAAATTTATACGTGAGGATGCGCTTTGGTTTGGAAGAAGAGGTGTAAAAGTCATGTAAAAAGCATATAAGAAATTAGTATTAGAGGCTTATAAGTCAACATGTGTTTCTAATGAGAACAAAATTAAAACAAACTAAAATAACACCGTCCAAAATGTCATAAGAAATCACCCATAATGGGGTCAAACTAACATTCCCCACGAAGTGCTCTACTTCCGAAATTGCTAGTTGTAATACCTCGACACTCGGCAGGAGGTAGTTACCAGTAGCCCTACAAACTAGCACATGTTGTAAAAGTGCAATTTGTACTCACTTATGTGCACCCCAGGAAACTTCTCTAAGGTCACCCATTCTAAGACTACTCCAAGCCAATCACACTATGGAGTTCCTTCGTAAATGGTTCCAATAATAAAGGTGTACCTTGTTGATATGAGTATTACTATTAATCCTTTTAGGCACTCATCAAAGCTCAATGAATCTCTCAAATCTCAATCATAATCTTGCGGTATCACACTAATGGTCTATGTGAAATATCCAATAAACATAAAATAAGACAATAAACACCCCATAATTACAGATATAATATATTTCTACTTTCTAAAATGCCAAATTTTGCACGCCATAATCATTACAAGTCCTAGACCTATCAAAAACTAACCCGACCCAAACCTGATAGTTCTGGCTTTTGAACAGGCTGTTTCAATCCAATTCCGAAAAAGACCTGCTTAAAAAAACTAAATTTTGGACATCCCCAATATATGACCACTAACCCAAACTATATTAAATCCCCTTAACCCGTACCAGCACGCCTGCCCATTTGGCAGGTCTAGTTAGAACCATACAAAAGAGGTCTCCTATAGGGAGCATCAGTCTCGCTTTACATCATCCAAAAAGATAACCCTTGAGCTCGAATACACACCATACAACAACAACAAAGGGAAATGAGATATGCAACTCTGTCCCACATTGCTTGCACCGAGTGCCTCCCACACCTGCTCTTTTGAAGATTCTATCACTTCCTCTAGCAAACATTCCATAAAATAGTTATGCGTACAGATCTATAGAAAGAAACCTACGCCCCTTATTTCTCCTACGACACATGGTTGACGTGCAGCTCTCTGTCCACCTAGCAATATACGACAAGACTACCACCCATCTCACTTCAAGAATATTTTATTTTCTCATATAACCATAAAGTATTTCTTGCCTTCTACTTGTCGTCTTATTGATATGAAAAGCGATCTACACTAAGATTTTATTGCAACCATTTTTCACTGTGGACCTTAGTATTAGCTTAAGTTACCTCAAAGAATGACATGCGCGGCCTTCTAAGAATCAAGCATACGTCGCCTGCATAAAATACGAAAAAGGTTTGGTAACAATGACTACCACCACCAGTCTACCACTCCCCAATATGGATCCTGTTATTGGCACAATCTAAAGGTAGTATAACAAACCAGTGAAAATGAACTTTTATGCGCAGTTTACAGTTAAACAAAAATAATATCTGAATGACCACGACATAAGGGCACCTTAACAGACGCATGAGGAATGGAAAAAGGGGACAGAAGGATACACACAACAAAGTAAACTAAAGTTAACAGGATAAAAGAAAACTCCCACTTGGGTGTCTGGCGTACACAAGCAGAGAACAACATTTAGCATCGGAGTCCTGCTCTAGAGTAGCCAAACCTGTCTAATCACCTGGCCCCATTTTTTCTTAGGTCCGCCTCATTGCATGCACTACTAACTGAAATATCATGCCTCTTATGTATGACTCAAATGTCTCTCAACATGTCTAACCTGTCCAAGACTCATAGCTCGCAATATCTCTCCAATAGGAAATACCCCATCCCTTCAATTGGGACCACACCCTTTCTACTCCTATTCATGTTAATTTTTTTGAGAACCATCCAAAATAGACCTCCATTCACTAAAAGGGAAGAACCTAATATGCCTTTATATTGAGATTTACAACACAACTGACCCCGCCAAAACCAAAGAGTCCAAAACAAAATAAGATCAAAGCATAAATATGAAGATGAAATCAGAAGACATAGTTAAATACTATTAGTATCTTTCTCCAAATACTTACTTCCGGGTCTTCTTCTTTTCCTTGTATCGCATGACAGCTTCAGTGCGATTAGCTGACTGAAACGAACTCTCAGGACACGGAGGGCACCAGGGTGGCTCCCCAAGTAAAAGCATTGAAGAAGCCCCACAGTCTTGATAATCTCCACCACTGCTCTCTCCAGTTAGGCCAGAAAAAGATAGACCGGAATGAGCTTGTCTTGCAGCCAAACCAAGGTTCGGTTCAGTTTTAATGCTCATGGCAGAGTCTGCAGACGCCGCATTGCTGCAAGCTGGCTGTACTGGATTTGAAATTCCCATAGATGATGCCTGAAGGGAAGTAAAATTATCAATGAAGTCCACAATTGAGAAGTGAATGACAATACTCCATAACGTAATATAAAAGACTAGCGAGTATTAAGCGAGTCAAGATATCTTATGAAAATCCTTATATGGTCATAGGTCTATTTTCCTTATGGCAATTATTTTTGAAAGGTATATGGTCATATTTAACATAAAATATTGGTTTACTATCTGTTACCTAGCAACAATTAGGATCAACATTTAACTTCCAAAAGAAATAGCAACAACAACCAAGACTTAAACCCAAAATAATTAGGGCCAACCAGCATGAACCACTAAGAGGACTCGTGCCACAGAACATGGGGAGGGGGGGGGGGGGGGGGGAGAGAGAGAGAGAGATAATACTAATAAAATAATAAACCTACACGCATAACTCACTAACATAAATTTTTGCCCTCCATTCTGTCATATCCATTGCCTTACTCTTGTCAATGTCAACCCAACTCTAGATATTTTCAACTACCCTTATCCATGTCTTTTCCGGCCTACCTCTACCTCTACCTCTCTTTAGTTGCACATAGGGATGTCTGTGGGACGAGTACAAGCGGGTACCGCACCGCACCTGCCCAAGTGAGATGAGTATGGGTAGCACTTTAGTGAGGATGGGGCGGGTATAGATATAGAATGTTAGTACCCGCCATGGGTAGTGGAACGGATATGAGTTTCATGTCATACCGCCCCAAATCCCTCCTCCCCCACTCTATCTTCGACCGCCCCACCTCATATCCGTTGGACTTTTAATATTTTCTTAATTGTAATTACCAACCTTGTAGTTTTATAGTTACTAAATACTTCAAATTTACCAAATAAAAACAATTATTGTTTAACTAAAAGGTACAATTTGGATAGGTACCATTTGAAAGGGTAGGTACTAGGCCGGTGGGCGAGTACGGATTGGATTTTGTACCCGTCTGTGGCAGGTAGCGGGCGGGTATGGGTATGAAATATGTAGATGGGTATGAGTAGGCTTATATCCACTACCGCCCCGCCCAATTGACATCCCTACTTGTACATTTCTCCACCCTTCTCACGAGTGCATCAACCGGCTTTGTATTTACATATCCAAATCACTTGAATTTGTTCTCAAGCATCTTGTATTCAATAGGCATATCCAATTTTGTTAAGTCTTCCTTATATGTTCAGTTTACGTATATCTAGTGCTTCATCATTTGCTACTTAGAAAAATTAGGATAAGAAACATTTATTGTTCAAGATTGATTAGATGATTGATGTGTCTCTCTATTTCAGATGGAGGCAAATATTCAAAGTTCTACAGCTATGTGCTTTTATTATGATTTATGATAAAGTAGCATACAATTGCCGTATATCACATTAACGGTGAATCTGAATACAGCCTCGCTATAACAGTACAAGGGTAAGGCTGTGTACACCTAACCCCCACTCCTTTCATCCCGCACACCTGACCCCTACTCTCTTTCATCCCGCTTGTGTTGGAGCCTGATTAAAGGCACCGCGGTAATGTACTAGTTGCTCCTGCATTGATTAGAAGATAAGATCTCATTTTGTTCAATGATTGAACTTTACTTATTTTACCAGCTTATATTCAGCACGTGCTCACAACTTCCGGTTCACACTTAAAGAATTATTACATAAGTCTAGTATTAAATGAGCTCAATTAAGAACTTTTCTAGTACTTTGCCCTTTTTTTGGTACACTAGAGCAGCTGATAACACTAGAGCGGCTGATGTTGCGGGAATAGAGGATACGAGGATTCAAACCAGGAACAAGCTCCAAGCAAATTGAGTACCCAATGTGCCAAACTGCCAACCTTACTCGTCAAATTGGAGGCAATATGTCATCATGGTTTGTCATGTAGAATTCTTGGACTATAGTGTTTGGGAGCAAAGTCAGATGTCTAAACGAACCCAATCAAGAACAATAAAACGTTTCTTTTACCTCACATTAAGGTTCCAGTTATTTCTCCCCATATCATCTCTCCCACCTTTCCCCTCTTCTGCTCGTTCACCATGTTCTTCCACCAACAACTGAGCTTCCATGATGTGCGTTATTAGTGTCCCAGGAGTGACCAGACAAGTTTGAGAAACGCCAGCAATCTTTAAGAACTCCTCAGACCCGCCAATAGTAATATGCATATTGGGTGATTGTGGATGCAGTGTTGCTGGAGTGGCCAGACTGGAAGCCATATATATAAGATTTCCAGTTCGCCACTAAAATCAGGAGTGAGCGTTCTCTTTCGCACAAGTATATTTTCCATGCATTTGTAGACCACTAGATTTAGCATAACTAAAATGAGAAAATTTCTTCATAAATTTGCTTACCTGACCATCCTATGAGTTTGTGGTTGGAGAGGCATTACAATATCAAAGTTGAGTCATTTTAATACGGGTCTTTTCAACACAAGGGGTATTTCTTGGTTCTCTTTGATGTTATTCTGTGGAGGCTTACCGGGCTTACCTCAGGGCTCAGACACGAACAATCTAACAAGCATATAGCTGCTGCAAGCCTTGTCGACTTCTTCCATACAATATTCTACTTCATTGATGATACAATTTCCTTGTCTATGAAATCAGAGAAGCCATGGCACAGTGGATATCTGTGAGGTTTTGGATCTGTGCCGCTCTAAGAGGGCTGCAACTAAGAGACTTTTTGTGTATGTGTTTAGAGCTCGAATCCTCATGGTGAGAGCAGATGGCCATGGTGCATGTTCCAAGAACGACTGCGACCCTTTGTCGGATTTTAGGGCTAAATTTACGAGAGTGCGGAGACCCTATGGCACGATACTGAAGTGGCTAAGGTTACGAAGCAATGAACAGGAGAAGGCAGCTTAATTAATTACAGGGAGGCGGCAAATAGAAGACCAAACTGGTGTACTCTTTGTGGCAGTGCATGGAAAGGATGGGCAGTCACAGTGTGGCACTAAGTCACTAACCAGGACCTGCTCCAGGGGTAGACATCGAGGTTGTGGGTCAGATGGCAGGTGATGTTGCATGCAAAGTGGCGAAAGAGCAGGTACTTGAAGTGGCGCATAGAATGGTTCATGATCATATGCACCAGTGGCGCAACTTCACTGGTGCGACCAGGGGTCTGGCCACCACGTAATTTAAATTTCTGTACTTAATGTTTTACACATTGAGTGCATATCAGGTAGCTTGGCAAGCTGGTATGTTCATTATGCTAACAACTAGTAGGTTACTAGCTCAATGCCTGCTTCCCCCCACCCCCACCCCCACCCC
>CAAKMY010010566.1:0-40596 GCA_901111285.1 Corrigiola litoralis
CTGACCCGAAACATGACAGACCCGGAGCAGACCCGAACCCGAAATTGACCCGACCCGATCCGAAATTGACCCGAAGCTTATCTGACCCGAAAATGACCTGATCCGAACTGACCCGACCCGAACCCGATCCGAATGACCCGATTGCCAGGTCTATTTTTAACAAACCACATCAGCCCACATTTAAGCAACCAGCTTCTATTAGCCCAATGTGCAAGAGAAGCCCACAAAGAGGCCGCCTATTGCAAAGGAGACACTTAAAATATTAGCAGTGTCACCTACAAGGCTACAAGGAGTAAAAAGCTCAATGAACTTGCATTATCATTGTCTGTTGTGAACAGCGTGACAACATGCTATATACTAGATAATTAACCACGTGCTAATCTATCAGCTGTAGTTTCTGTGGGCCGTGCAATTGAATGATTACAGCAGGAATTTTCGGTATATCACCATGGCGGAATTGATAAATGATCATGTACGCAGCCCTTGATCTTATCTAGTGATCTTCCATCTTGTCCACTTGTACCCCGTATGAGATATGAAGGCTTTTCAGTTTCTACATAATGGTCTTTCTATGCGCACACATTAGTACATTACATGAGTGCATATGGGTAGTGGGTGTAATAGTTTCAACTCATATTGATGTACTACGTATTTAACTTGGATCCTTCTGTTTTAACAAATGGGTCTCCAATTGTCGAAAAAAAAAAATATTTTGCCAATTGTCATGTATCCGTAAGCAGCAATTAGGATCTCTAATGTCATTTATTGAAACGAGAATTGAGTCAATGCGTTGATTTATTGTTTAAAAGTTGGTCAGTCATCAAGATCAAGTTGTCTTATTTTACTATTTATGTACTTCATGTACTAATATAGCTATTGTTTTTATTTGGTTGAATATCCGTGTTGAGATGATGAAATATCGTTTCTTTTGTCCTAACCTCATTCTTTTTATGGAACAGTAGTGCTATCTTGAATCTCCATAAAAATGGTTTGACTAAGCTCAACCCACCTTGAAAGTCAACATACATTGGATGGTAGGAAACAGATGCTTCCTAGCTAGCACTTGACAAATTGGCTAATGATTGTAATCAGTTCAAAAGGCATTGCATATTTGCATCTGTACACCTAGCTAGAGTCACAGTCCTCAGAAATCTAAACATGTCTAGCACCTTATTTCCATTCATTTTGATACTGTGTCTAGTAGTAGTAGGGGAAGTAGTATCAGCAGACAACACAATACCAACAGTAAGGTCTGGGTGTAGCGAAAGCTGCGAAAACTCGACCGTCAAAATTCCATTTCCATTTGGCATTGGCAAGAATTGTTACTACAATTCATGGTATGAGGTTGTCTGCAACAATTCTTCAGGTTCTCAGAAACCAATCCTTAATAAATTTGACCTTGAGGTGTTGAACATATCCAGTTGTCTTGATGCTAGTTCCACTTATTCTTGTTTCGAAGCTGATCTAACTATTCAAGTAGCCTCTTACTGGCAAAGCATCTGTAATAATGGAACTGATCATTCTTCGGAGCTTGTTAGTAGCCTTGACTTGAATGGAAGTCCTTATCAGTTCTCGGGTGACAATGATTTTTTCGTGCGAGGCTGCTCAGGGCAAGCCACGGTGATGGATCGTGGCAATGGTACTGTTGGCGGCTGTTCTACACTCTGCCAAGGAAATGACTCAGTTGCAATAAAGAATGGCACTTGTGATGGAACTGGATGTTGCTTCATACCATTCAGTAGTAACGTTGCTGATTTTTATCAGATAGGATTCACAAATCAAGCGCGTAATACTTGCTTGGAGTACGCCATGGCGGACTGGTCCTCACATGAGAAGACCATTCATCTTCCTAGCACAGCTACATTTCCAAATACATGGCTGTGGGAGGCCCCTGATTTACCTGGTGGATTGTCCAGCTTCCCGAAAGATGAGTTATTTTGCAGTTCCATATGTTCTAATAATAGCAAAGCTGATGGATGTGTTCTCTGTACTTGTCAACAACCTTATGAAGGGAATCCCTATCTTCCATATGGTTGCCAAGGTAATCTTCTTGCTATATTGCTATTTTCTTATTAGTACAAAGTTTCATGTTCTCTTGTTTTCCTCCATCATTTTCCACATCTTTGTCGTTTTAGATTCTGCTTTCGGCTTGCTACTAATCACAGTTTTCTACTTGTTTGTGAAGATTCATGCAAAGTCGGCACAAACCATTCTCCCAAATGTAAGAAGCCACTTTTGGGTTGGCGGGCAGTTGTAGGTATGTAATCCAATCAATAGTTTTGAATCATTAGAGTGATTTACATGTCCAGCTAGTTTGTACATGAACGTTTCGGGCATAATGAATTCATGTTATGTTTTGTACAGGACTTAGCATAAGTTTGGGGTCAGTGAGTTTGATTCTTTGTTGTTATGGCTTGTATCGCCTAATAAAGAGATGGAAGCAGATCAAGAGAAGAGCTAAATTTTTCAAGAGAAATGGTGGTCTATTATTACAACAAGAAGTGGCTTCTACAGGGGGTGGCGTTGAGAGAACAAAGATCTTTACTGCTGAAGAATTGACGAAAGCAACCGACTATTTCAGTGAAACCAGAGTACTTGGTCAGGGAGGCCAAGGTACAGTTTATAAAGGCATGTTACTTGACGGAAGAGTAGTGGCTGTCAAGAAATCTATGAATGTTGATCAGAATCAACTACAACAATTCGTTAATGAGGTAGTTATTCTCTCCCAAATCAATCATCGAAGTATTGTTAAGTTATTAGGCTGTTGTTTGGAGACAGAAGTACCTTTGCTTGTATATGAGTTTGTCCCAAATGGTACACTTGGCCAACATATCCATAATCCTAGTAAAGACTTCTACATCAATTGGCAAATGCGCCTGCAAATTGCTTCGGAGTCAGCGGAAGCTCTTAAATACCTCCATTCATACTCAACTATGCCTATATACCATAGAGATGTGAAGTCCTCCAATATACTGTTGGACGGCAAATACAGGGCGAAAGTGTCAGATTTTGGTACATCACGTACCATTCCAATTGATCAAACTCACTTAACTACTGGGGTACAAGGCACATATGGATATTTGGACCCAGAATACTTTCGCTCGCACCAATTTACAGATAAAAGTGATGTGTATAGCTTCGGAGTAGTCCTTGTTGAGCTTCTGACGGGTAAGAAGCCGCTTTCTCCAACTGATTACGGAGGATTGAAAAGCCTGTCAGCAGAGTTTCTTTCCCGAATGGAAACTTCTCAGTTGTTTGATATTCTAGACGTTCTAATACTAAAGGAAGCAAAAGAAGAGGAGCTAATAGCTATTGCAAGCCTTGCAAAAAGATGCTTGAATTTGAACGCGAAACTGAGGCCTACAATGAAAGAAGTTGTGAGCGCATTGGAAGAGATTAGATCATCCAGTGCAGCCATTGCAGTAGAACAAGTTTATCCTCGGAATGATGTGGTTGTGGAAGTTAGCTAGATGCATATGATATGAGTTTGAGCTCATTATTCTTTGAGGAGAATCAAATTTGTACAGCTCCACATGATTAATAGTTTCTGAATTGCTACTCCTACTGTATATGAATTTCATTTTCAGAAATGCAACACTTTCTTACAGATGTAAATTGTAATGCCGATTGAAGGCCAGTATTTGATTTATAAATACGTTTGTTTCTGCTAAATTTTTGTATCTCATTTCCAGAAAAGCAAAATTGATGTCTTTCTGAAAAATAAATATAAAAACTTGGTTTTTTTTTTATAATGACATAAAAACATGTCATATATGTTCTACCACTGCACCATACAGATGCATCTGACAGTCTTTATAATCACACGCTTATTTCAACCATCTTGATGTACGTTCATTTGTACTTCATCAAGTAATCAAGAGTATCAATGACAAAACAACCTTTCTACTTCTGACAACGACAAAGTGAGGGACCAGCTAGTCTGTTAATGTTTTGCCTTCAGGGGAAGAACAACTGTAGATACGTTTGATAAATTGACAACCATTCCCTGTTCTTAGGCCAATGCAATCTGCTGACTTTACCTATCGTTAATCCTTACTCCATTTGGCGTACCTACCAACTTAGCTTTGCCAATTTATAAAGTAAACAAAATGTCACCTGTTTATTCTCTAATACTAACAAAGATAATCGAGGGACAGCACAGTGGTTTTGAACCTCATCTGTCATACGAGAGTTCATGGTTGGATTCTTGTCATCTCCTCTCGCTACCCACCGGTCTAGAAGAAGAAGAAGAAGAAAAACAGCAAACAAAAACAACTTCCAAGGATTATAATTGCATCTTGGATTTACTTATTTGCAACATTGACAAGAAGTAGATATGTAAAATTCATCTTATCAAATAATGAAATTAAACAAGCCTCAATTCTACTCAAGGGGTTTGAACTCATAATCTTATCTTTTCAACCAACCTTTGAACTTTTCCTTTTTATCTTTTCTTTTTTAGGGGTGGGGAGAAGCAAAAATAGACTACGAAAACAGCTAAACAGACTACGGCCAGGTTCTCACACTCTAAGGTTAGTTGCATTTCTTTTCTTAAAAGGGTCTTAATGGCTCAAATCCAAAAGCTGCTAGTTGCAATACCTCATAGCCTCATACAAGCATGCACATTTGCCTTTAGTGCGGTAATGAACTAATGACACCTAGTTCCCACGTTGAACATGGGCAATGAGCCATAATGTAGACCAAGTGGTCATAATGCAACATCTGCATAATTGACTTACTATTTTTAGAGTGCCCATGTCGCGGTCATAATCACTTCATTAATCATCACAAAGTCAATATAATTTCTTTAGTTGGTGGTCCATAGTGGTATATCTACAATCTCTGATAAATATTTAACCATTTGTTTGACTGTCAAAGGCAATAATGTAGAGCAAACTATGGGCTTCCACGGAGGGGAAGAGAAGTTTCCTAGCACTCGAAAGTCTAAATTAGACAACCTCCCTTTCACATAAATTATATGTCCTGTTCTCCCTAGGAATGAGAAGTTCCTGCACCACAAGTTATATTAAGTTGTATGGAAGGCCTGTAATCTTACACCTTTTCTCCTGAATTAGACATTAAGTGGTGCAAATCTCAGATAAAACCATGATTTACATCTTATTTCTTAGGCTAATCTTGGTAATGTGTTTATTGCTAGTAGTAGTATCGGTTGATCCAGGTTGGCCAATAGGTAGGCCTGGTTGCCCCCAAAGTTGTCAGAATTCAAGTGTCAAAATTCCATATCCATTTGGTATTGGAAAGAATTGTTACTTCAACCCATGGTATGAGGTAGTATGTAATAGTTCTTCTGGTGCTCAGAAACCATTTCTTAAAGATTTAAACCTTGAGGTATTGAAAATACCAAGTTGTCTAGGCAATAGCGATGCTTCCTGTGTGAAGATTTTTCTGACCATGGAAGTGGCCTCTCATTGGCAAAGCAGTTGCAGACGTACTAATGTTGCTAATTCTTCTCAGCTTGTTAGTACTGTTGATCTGAAGGGAAGCCCATTTCGATACTCAGATAACAATGTGTTTCTGGTGAAAGGCTGCTCAGCCCATGCCACAGTATCGAATCATACCAAAACCATAGGAGGGTGTTCTACAACTTGTCGAGGAGGCAACACAACTACTGTAGTACAGAACAAAAGTACTTGTGATGGAGTTGGATGTTGTTCAATATCACCAACTATAGATGACGGAGCCAGTGATTTTTATCAGGTAACTTTCACCAATCAAGTTGCTAACAGTTGCATGGAAGTTGGTTTGGTTGAGTCCTCGTCGCAAGACCAGATCGTTGAGCAGCTTACGACTGTTGAATCATTTCCATCTCTATTGTACTGGGATCCCCCAGGATTACCTGGTGGAGTGTCTAGCTATATGGATAGCAAGTTCTTCTGTAGATCATTTTGTGATGGTGAACAAGTAGAAAGTTGCATTGTCTGCACCTGTCGAGACCCTTACCAGGGAAATCCTTACATTCCTTATGGTTGCCAAGGTAACATACATATTCTTTGTTAATTTTTCCTTTTGTCACTTCAAATCTCTTGTTTATAGCTTTGCTATATTGTATTAGATTCTGTTTTTGGCTTTGCCTGTGATTGAATTGTTTTTCTACATGTGTATGAAGATCCATGCAAAGTGGGAACAGATCATCCTGGCTATTGTAAGAAGAAAAAATGGGAATTAGTGATAGGTAAGCGCTACAAGCAGTCGCCTTAATTTGAATACCATCTGAACAATCTACTGACCTAGTTTATAATTGGATGCTCTGAACATAACAGCTTCATGTTGTGATTTCTGTAGGGGTACTAGTATGTTCAGTACTAGTGATTTCGCTCTTTTGTTGCTACGGCTTGTACCGGTTTACAAGGACAAGGAGGCAAGAAAAACGAAGAGTTAATTTTTTCAAGAGGAATGGTGGTTTACTATTCCAGCAGCAAATGACTTCTACAGATGGCACTATTGACAGAACAAAGATCTTCACTGGCTCTGAGTTGGAGAAAGCCACAGATAATTTCAATGCGAATAGAATACTTGGCCAAGGAGGCCAGGGGACAGTTTATAAAGGGATGTTACTGGATGGAAGAGTGGTAGCCATTAAGAAGTCTAAGAAGTTAGATGAAAGCCAACTAGAGCAATTCATCAATGAGGTAGCTATCCTCTCTCAAATCAATCACCGCAATATTGTTAAACTGTTAGGATGTTGTTTGGACACAGAAGTTCCATTACTTGTATATGAGTTCATCCCAAATGGTACACTTGGTCATCATATCCATAGTCCAAGTGAAGACTTCCATATTACATGGCCTATGCGCTTGCAAATCGCGGCAGAATCAGCAGAAGCTCTTACATACCTACATTCATACTCAACTACACCTATTTATCATAGGGATATCAAGTCTGCTAATATACTCTTGGATGACAAATATAGAGCAGTAGTGTCGGACTTTGGTACATCACGAACCATTGAGATTGATCAAACTCACTTGAGTACTTGTGTGCAAGGCACTCTTGGATATTTGGATCCTGAATTCTTCCAAACACACCAGTTTACAGAAAAGAGTGATGTTTATAGCTTTGGAGTAGTTCTTGCTGAACTTTTAACGGGTAGGAAGCCGCTCTCTCCCGCTGGTTCTGAAGGATGGAAAAGTGTAGCAGTGGAGTTCCTTGCCCACATGGAAACTTCTTCTTTGTTTGATATTGTAGACAGTCGAATAGTAAAGGAGGCGAAGGAGGAGGAGATCGAAGCTATGGCAGCCATTGCAAAGAGATGCTTGGATTTGAATGGTAAAGATAGGCCTACAATGAAAGAAGTTGCAAGTGCACTTGAAGGGATTAGATCATCTAGTTTGTCCTCTGAGATACAGGACACACCTCCTCCAAAGGAGCACAGTGGCATAATGGATTTGAGCACAATGTTGCATGATAGTAATGTCAATTCAACCACATTCTCTTACTCTCTTGATATCCAATCACTACTCCGGTGAAAGACTACTCTCAAAGTCTCGAGCCACAACAATTTCATTTTTTCAGAGGAAAATTGTATATTTTTAAGTGTGAATAACACCATTTGAGAGTCCTACATGTTATCTTCTTCATGTCAGTTGTAAATGTTTTTACTAAGTTTTTCTTTATACACTTATCAGTACTAGACTGCTTCACAAAACTGCCACAAAAAACAAAAAAACATGTCCTTCATTTAAAGTCCAAGCCTAGTATTTGAGGTCCATTAACGTCCTACAACTATGTGTTCGTTAACAAGGAGAAGAAAATGTAACGGCTAGATTGTATTGCCACATTTATCCATCAGCTAAAATATGCAATTTTAGAATTCGTAAAACTTAGGCTAAAACTTTCCTTATAGTATGAAAAAATTAGCCGTTAGAAATTCCTTTCTCTCCTTAACTAAATATACAAAATTTAACTTATAACTACATGCATAAAGGTAGGTTATTCATAGCTCCCAGTATAAAATCCTCCATAGATGTTTAGAGTGCTTGAAAAAGATTGAGAAAATCTTACACACAAAATTTTATTAGATCATTCAAATATTATTAGAGGTTGTGATAATATTATGTCTAATGGTACATACAAGACTCGTTGTGCTGGTTGCAAATATTTGAGGAAAAAATGTCCCTCAGATTGCATTTTCTCTCCGTACTTCCCATCAAATGATCCTCAGAGATTTGAGTATGTCCACAGAATATATGGTGCTAGCAACATTGCCAAAATGCTTCAGGTATACCCTAATGGCCTAATCTTAATCATTTCATCTGAATCTTATAGACGTCCTGCTCATTTCTACATTGGCTTATTAATGACTTAGTGTCAAATTTATCTTGAGATGCTGCCATGTTGCATTTCTTTACCGTATCTATTGACCAATATGATTTCCCTATTGTGTTAGTGTGTTACCTTCTTTAGTTGGACAATGCTATGTGTCTAATGCATTTCCTTATTGTATCGAATGACCAAGAAGATATAAGATTTCTCGTCTATAACTTGACTTAAAGGTGTCACACTGTCACTATAACAAGAAGACTGGTTTGAGATTCCCTTGAATTTAAGCATAAGAAGTGCTATTTAAAGGACAACCTACAATACTGAATTTGACCAACATTGATTGATGAAACTTTTGTTGTTTTCCCTTTTTTGCGAAGCAGAGGATTCCAGTACAATTAAGGGACCATGCTGCTGATACATTGTACTATGAGGCACAGTGCAGAATTGATGATCCAGTATATGGTTGTGTTAGATTTATTCACCAACTGCAGCAACAGATACAAGTAGCCCAAAACCAATTGGTCAAGACTCAAGCTGAGATTGCACTGATGCACGGTTCTTTGGGTGCCTTAGGCCTACAAGAACTTTTTACAGAGCCAGAATTTTGTGAAGCGGTCTGTTTTCCCAGTTACGGAAACTCTTTTCCTGAACCCAACAATAATGGGCTAATGACTTTTAACCCAACTTTTTTTGGATAAGTGCCAGGGCTAAGCTAGATTACTCATTTAAGCTGTTTATCAGAAATGTGACATGTACTTTGTCATATAACCCAACCAATCTACCAATTTCCACAATTTTGACCTTTATGCGTGGAAATAGGCCTCATTTTTTTTTTTTTTTTTGAGAATAGGTAAGAAGAGTTACATTAAAATTTGGAGTGTGGCCTCATTTGCTTCTTATGATATGTCTCTCCTTCCACATATAATACTCTATGATGCAAAGGTTAATGCTACCTAGTTATTTTTTTTTTTTTGATTGAAGATGCTACCTTGTAAGTTGTAATGAGATTTATTTGATATAAATCTCACTTGTACAAAAATGCACCTACGGATGAACCCAGATAATTGTTTAGTAAGAGTTCATAGTTATTCAAAAATGTGCAAACACTACTTGAAATGATTGGATCATTTTGAGACTATGTGCAAATCAGCTTAGTATTGTAGTATCTAATACTCCCTCCGGTCCATTTATAAGTTAATGTTTGGAATTTGCACTAAAGTCAAAAAAATTACAAAACAAATGAGAATATGTAAAGTAAAGGCAATTTAGTCACTTTTAGCGGGACCCATAAAACAAGCGAGTTGAAATTCAAATGAAGAAAAGTCCAAATAGTCATTTTAAGTTTCAAACACTCGCCAAGAAAGAAACATTAATAAATGAATGGAACATCTTAAAAAAATAACTTTTGATCAATTGTCGTAGAGTTGAATGATTTTTTTTTTTTTTTTTGTTATTTGGTGTGAAGAAACATGAATTGAAAGCATATTACAATGAGAATAATAATACTAGAAAGTCTTCTATGAGATCGTCACTTTTTTACTTAAGTGGTCATTTTAATTGTAGTACGTTTTACTAAAATGTGATTACTTTAGGTTAATTAGTGACTAGGTCTAATTTAAAATTAAAATCATAACTAAGATGAAAAAAACTTGTGTAAAAACATAGCATTGCATGTCTTTACTCATTCTTTATGTTTTACCATTTGCATTATCTATGCATACAACTTAGAATAATTTTGCTTTTTTTCTAATACTATTTACTGTCATATTTTGATCATCAATCACTTAAGATATATATTGGAAAAAAAATAGTTTTTTAATTATGTAAAAGTATTTCTAAACACAAATTTAAAATTAATATTTTCTATATTTTTACATTCTATACCATGAGTTGATGATGATCAAAAATTCAAAATATTACCTTGATGTATGTGAAAACAAATGAAAAAATGGGAGAAAGAATTTGACGCTGGTTCACAAACCTTTTCAACTCTCCAACTCATAAATGAAATGACATATGAACTGATGATAGTTCTGAACTTCTGATACATACTGTACGCTGTTTTGACAAAGAAACACAGATAGAGCAAAGACATTTACTACCATCTTTTTCCAGTGATCAACCCCTAACACCTTGTAATTCTCCAGTGCAGTAAGATCAACCCCTTAACAAATTCATTACCACTGTCTTTCTCTAGTGATTGGTACGTGCGTAGACATTTCTCCTTCAATTATGCATGCCAGTTTTTGATAACCTTTTGTTTACTTTAAGCTAAGAAAAATGATATATGAACCTAGCTAACACCTTATATTTTGCTGCATGTCTTACGAGTTACGACTCTTATGTATGTAATCTTTGACAAGGATTTTCTGTGCCCTTTTGTATAAAAGCTTGATATATGCAACTTAAGGGCAGTCTGTAGTTTGCATTCTTACGAAATCTTAGGATTTAGGAAGATATTGTTTTTGATGATGTTGGTTGTGCTTTAGGATTGTGACAGAATAGTGTGTTAGCATAATGGACAAGCTTATTGAAGAGGCTAGCAAAAGGAAGACTTGTATAGACGAGAAGCGTTTCAACATGGTAGATAAAGAGAATGATGAATCGTTGTTGATCATAGAAGAGTTAAAGAAGCTTCTCTTGGACAAGTCTCGGAGAGAGAGTGATGTTCTAAAGTTGCAACTTGAATTTCTTCAGCTGTTGAAACAGGTAAAGCTATAGCATAGGGTAGGGCGCACACATTATCTAAAGAGACGGAGAAAATGTTATAAATTGATTTTAAAAGCGACCATTTAAGCCCGAAATGACTACGCTAATACGCTCTAATTTTAACTTAAAAATAGACAGGTTTCATACAAGAGTTTTTTGAGTGGACGGGGGAAGTTGAATTATTCAATTGGTTTTCCCATTTTTTGTGCATTTGGGTATCCTGCCAACTATAGAATACTTGACGGGATATTGCGGTTGTTTTTATTGCTGCTGTTATGGCGTTGTTAGTCTTGTTCTTGCTGCTGATTTCTGTTACTTATATAAATCAAATTTTGCAGATTATGTTTTGGTTTTAGTTCTAATAATGTAATTCAGTGAGTTCCCAAAGTAGGACCACGGCTTTAGTTCTATTTGACTGGAAGGTGAGGTTATTGTCTTCTGAACATCTTTCCCTTATCACTAGGACCACGGCTTAATTCATTTAGCAATTAAAGGTATCCTGCTTAATATGCTTTTTATTTTGTAACTATGTCAATGGCAATAGCGCTTGTTAATGTTGTAATGCACAGGGACTTCCAATGGATGAGCTCGCAGAGGCTTTTGAAGGGCAGATCTCTGCAGCTGAGAAGCTTAGTCAATCATGGGTGCATGAAAACGTAATTAGCCTTTGCTATTGCATTCTCCTGGACCCTTCTTATGAAAGCAAAACGTCAACGTGTCATCAATCAGCTAATTATGATGCTAATATTGTAGGCAAATAATGCAAGAGCACTGGAAAGTCTGATTCAGCTAGGGGAGCTACTGAGGTTGAAAGCAGACGACGGAGAGAAGGCAGAACTCAAGTCCTACTTCGAGTTTCTGATATCTGGGCATCAAATCGTTAATGAGGAGATGTTGGCTCAAACAGCACTTCATGAAAAAAAATCTAGAATCCAGACTATTGAAGCTCATATCAGCAAACTACAGGAAGACAAAGAAGTACTTGCAACTCAAGTATGATTTATGAGTTTTTCTACTCAAATAAAGGTTATGATACAGATGTGTTCCAGCATTGTAGATTGTCACTAAGCTCCAGCATAACTAATCAAATATTTCTATGTGAGACCTGTCACAGATAGAGAGACTAGATGAAGATTTAAAAAAGAAACTCAAGCAAGAAGAGGTTCTGATGGTCACTAAAAGGAAACTGGAAAGAGACATCAAAACATGCGCTTCACTCTGCAAGGTAGGATAGACAGAAGTATGCTCGAGGTGAATCAGAGGGAGCTGGCAAAAAGGACGAATCACCTGAAGGTGAAAACTGAAGAGATGAAGAACCTCGTCACCAAGGACATGAGCTATTGCGACAGCCCTCAAGGAGAATCTGTTGTAGAAGTCATTGACGTAAGGGTTTTCTTCCTCCCTGCCCCTTAACCCTCCACCACCCCATGGAGTATATTCTTGGCTTAGTGTAAAGTAACCCTCTGACCGGGGGGGAGGGGAGTCAGGAACTTCTTTCTATGCAAAACTACAGGAGATAGTTATCAATCATGATACTGTCAAGTGAAGCTAATAACTATTGTGATTTCGCAATTTGTAAGATGAATATGAATCAACACCTAGCAAGTACAAAGGACATGCTATAAAGGCTGTGAATGACCAACACTACATCTGATGCTCCCATTTCAGATAGATGAAGACGACAGCTGTGGAACTTCCAGCGTGGCTGAGATAGGAGATGTGGAAGCGTCATACGGCAGAAATGTGCTTGCAGAACCAGAGGTTTCATCTGGAGTCACTAGTACACCATCTGTTAGTACGGTAATTTATTAACATCTTATGTTTGTCTTTATTTGGATACATACAAAAGTGTGCTTGTATGCATATGAGTCCCTATTTAGAATTGTACTTGTTGTCTTACAATTACTGATAGATTCTTTCCCTGCATTCTGTATGTAGCAAGGGAAAGGTTCAAGGAAAGAGCATCTACAACTGTGGACTAGATGCAATCAGAAGCAACTCCATCAATTCCTATCAGAGTTAAGTGGTGCAAAAAGAAGTCTCCTTGAGGACTCAATATTTAAGCCGTTCCTCTCTATTTCTCCGCGCAGAGTTTGTTGCTCTCTCATACATGCATTTGTTGGCACATTTGACATCGCAACTGATTCGTTCGTTGTAGAAAATGATCAGCCTTTAAAATTTTGCCCAAAAGAAGTTGAAAGATGCATTGGATTGAGATATGAGGGGAGATATGTAGACTTCACGATTGGGGTCAAGATTATTCCTGGAATCATCAAACGTCACTCCAAAACATTGTCAAAGATATCTACATCTGACCTTTTGGATAGGTTAAAAAACATGAATGTCAACAAAGAGAATGCTGCCGATTTCTTTAGGTTGTCAGTGTTGTATATGTTCGACAATCTTCCCCACCACAAGTCAACATGTGTCATACTGGCCTCTTAGGTATTTAGAGAACTTGGAGGAGTTCAAGTGCTATGGTTGGGGGCGTGCTGTTTTTGAGTACCTGATGGCATCGGTGAGGAAATTAGCCAATCAGGTTGCTGAAAGGGCTACTGGGTTGACCTGTGTTAAGGGGTGTCTTCCATTGTTAGAGGTACATGCATCCACATACCTACTTTAGATTGTGCTGTTAAGCGCTTCTTTCTGTTGACTAATACAACCTCAGTTTGATAATAATGTTATCTATTATCTAGACATTGGTGTATGAGCGAATGGCGAATGGTTACTTCAAAGTTGAAGTTCATTCTGGAATTTCACATCCTTGTATTATCAAGTACAAGACCCTCAAACACTTAGAGGAACGTGTTTGCAAAGCTGAAAGCTGACAAGGTGTGCATATAAATTTCTATAGTCCTACTGGCCTAGCTTTACATTCCGAAGTCAATGTATGTCCTTTGTTTCAACTAAATCTCTAATAGAATTTCTTTTCTACTTTGCCTCATTCAGATTAAAGAATGTGAGGACTGTTCTCTCTGCAGACCAGATGCCCGGTGAATGATGAAGATTTTGTTGAAACATGTGTGCTGTTCATGTTGTTTAGAGAAGACGATTGTCAGAAGATTTGAAGTTCATATATGTGAAGACTGGTTTCTGTAATGATTTCATATTAGAATTATGATAATTCACTTGTATATTTGTAGGTGTTGAACAATACCAGTACAATCTCCTTCCCTGCTCTCCAACATGCGGAGTATCATTTAGGTTCCAGTCTGTATTAGTACACTGTTTCTGTAATTTCAGAAATTAGAGTATGTTCAACAAGCTCAAGTATGCTTCTCCTGGAATTTGTAAGAATGTATATCTTCCTATCAGTTTATGTCATATTCAGTGTCTACAATCTCAAACTGAAGAAAAGAAACTGTTACCAGATTTTCAAATTTCCCAGGAGACGCCTTTACCAGAGCTTCAGTGTTACATTTAGTATGATTTCATATGATAACTTCCTGTCTATTGGCGCTTCCACAAATCTTTGTAAAAAGGCAAAACGCTAGAAGTCTCTTTGAGAAATTATGGATAAGGCTTGCAACTTATGCTAATTTATCTTTTTTATCTTCCGTGGAGGCTATATGAACAATTCATCCAGAGATTGATACGAAAGTCAAATAGATCTGCTAGCGTACAGGCAATATGTACTCATTACACACATTTGTATAAATTGACTGGGACTATTGACAGTCCAAATTTTGAATTATTTAAATGATTACCCCCATTCAAAACAATTTAACCCAAGATAATCATACACATTATCATGGATACTCCCGGCTTAGTTTACACAGAAATACTGAAGCACCCTTCAGCAGGACTCTCAGAATCTCTCAACCAAATGTTATTCATAGGAGTCCTAGCCGCTACCATATCATGCGATGGCGTAACTATGATGTGATCTCTATAGACTGACCTAACATGGTAGACTTATTAGTGAGACACCATAACATTTTAAAAACAAGTGTAGGATGTAGCAAAGTTCAGATGCCAACAGAACAAATAATTCGCCACATTAGAAAATTTCAAGTGTGGCTTTGTGGATTCTGTGGAGGTCCAGGTCCTGATGCACAAGTCAGTTCTAGGCATTGTAAACTACCACAAATTCAACTTGTTTCTTTTCTAGGCATGCTAACCATATGTTGCTGACTTGCTCGTAAATTTATTTGTTAGCTCTCTTTTGACAAACAGCAAAATTGGAGCCTGTCTTTCTGTTTGAACGATGATCTGTAGCGTTACACTATATCAAAGACGCAAAACATATCCTGTATCGATGATATCCAATTGGATGGGCAGGGGTTGTGATGGCTCACCAAGCTCAACCTGAGATTGCAGCCTTGAGTGAACAAACAAATGTGGAGGTGGAAGAACATGCTGTTTGGGGCTTGAAGCAGGCATGTCAAGAATATAAATTTTCACATGAAGGAGAAGAAATTATCATTCATTTGCTACATCACTGCAAGAACACGCAACATTTTCCAATCTGGGGACTTTTTACAGGAAGGAAAAGAAATATGAATTGTGCGAAACCAATATACACAAGAGCTGTCAAGCTTCAGCCTGGATATGCTCCTACTTACTGCAATCAACTAATGTTACAAGTTTTACTTTGGATAGACTTACAGGCTTATCCTATTCTAGGTACTGTTGAAATCTATCATGTCTCAAATCTCAGCTTGGTGCAACATATGCACATTTGATTTGTTTTTGTTTTTCGTTTATCTGCAAAATCATTACAATAGTAATATTTTGGATCATGACAGATTGACAGGATGGTTGTAATGATGGGGATACCAAAGGCAGAGACAGCTCATGATAATCAGGAATAGTTTAATCCTTTCAGATATTTGGTACATGGAATGACAATTCATTGAGGACTTCAAAGGATTAAAATTAGCATCACTTCATCACTTCATTAATGCAAGGGCCGTCCATAAGCTTAAGGCATGGAGCTCTTCCCAAAATGGGGCATATGGTTATTCTGACATGCCCATTACTGGACCTCAATTTGACCCTTCAGGCCTTCAGCCACAGTTCAGCAGAATTCTTTGTGGGTTCTCCACCAAGTTGTATCTAAGATTGCACACTAAAATGCTTGGCTATCTAAACAGCTCACATGCTCACAAAGTAACAGATTAAAATGCATGGCTATGTAAACAGCTCAGAAATCATCCAATCTTTATATTTGGATTTGGTGATCCACAGCACACACAAAATCAGTTTGTTTGGCCTAGTTGAAAGATCTAGTGGCTTTACCCAAAAACATCAATGGATACTCACTCCCTCCCCCTGTCTTCTTCTCGCCGCCTTTCTCAATACATCCTGCCTTCCATCCCTATCCAATGCTAGCCAACTGATAACGAATAACTCGACCCATGAGATCAATACTTTTGGCTACCATTGTTTTGGATTGCGGCATGAGTATAGGTGATGCAATGACTTCTTGCATCTGATGGTGATGAAGTTCTAACTTTGGTTCACGGAATGATTTCTGTACATCCCAAATAGTCCTGTAATGTCATTTACTCATTTATAGCAAAACTCATCCCCTGCCAACCTTCCTAGATACCTTGGCTAAATTTGCTACTGCTAGCAAAATGACACCAGATAAAGCTTGCATTGTTATTGTTCCTCTATACAACTTCAGCTAAAATCTAAACCACACCACAATACAAACCACCATAACACAAGAAAAGCATATATGATGATATATTGATATTCACTCAAATACAATGGAAATCACACCAATGTCAACAATCAATCAATCAACAAGACTCATTTCACCATTTTAGAAATTTCAACACGAAACGAGAACAATCAATCAAACAAACAACATTGAATCAGAACACTCTGTAAAATTTGCTCATAGAAATTTCTCTTTACTTCTCTAAAAATACAAGTACATGAACATCAACAACAACAATAATGGGGGTCATTAGCATTGATCTTAAACCAAGATCTAAATGCCCCCCTTCTCAACCTCATCATCTCATCTCATCTCTAATAATATTACAAATCTAATCCATCCATCAACCCCAACATCTCACCACATCATCATCATCATCATCATCTCATATATATCCCTTATCAACAAGGGATTTAAAAGAAGAAGAAGAAAAAACTAACTTAACCCTCTTCCACCATAATAATACATGATATTCATACCATATCATATACCCTCATCATATGATAATCTCCATCAGATCTGACCATCTTTTTTTTTCTTTGTTCTTCAACATAAAAATTTCAAAGAACATCAGTAAATAGGAAAAATCAGAGGACTAGAAAAAGATAACAAAAGTAGAAAACAAATCCTCTCCTTGTAGAGCACAATATCATCATCGTCATCTTCGTCGTCATCATCATCATCAAATTGTTGTTATTATTATCATCATCAATATACCTCCGCGGTCAAAGACAAAGCGTAGTCATCCGAAAATCATCCACATCCAAACAATCAACCGGCGGAAGGTTCAGATCGAACGGGAACGGACACTTCTGAGCTGCCGTGGACGACGTGGCGACATCCGCGTCGTCACAATTAATCACAGACGACGACGAGTCGCAGTCACTGCGACAACAATCGTCGTCTGGCAACACAACTACCTTCTTCCTCTTCATTGTATAATTGTTAAAACTATTCGGGTTGCTGCTATTGTTGTTGTTATTGTTGTGGTGCCGTGGAGCGCTGTACGACTCCACGGTACTACTCATCCCGCTACTCGCTGGACGACAACGGTTTTGCCCGTGGTACGGGTGGACAACAACATCGTCGTAGTCATCTACGACGATGTTGTTGTTGTTGTTGTTGTTAGGGGTGTTGTGGACGTCTCCAAATCTAGGTGTTTGATCAAGACTTTTATCAATTGGAAAATTAGTTTTGGCCTTGGGCCCGCGGAGCTGCCGCGCGGCTTTATCGTAAGCCCGCGCGGCATCCTCCGCGGAATCGAACGTGCCCAACCAGACCCGGGTCTTTTTCCATGGGTCCCGGATCTCCGCAGCGAAGCGGCCCCATGGCCGCTTCCGCACCCCGCGGAACTTTATATTTGTTGTGTCAAACATGACCTGGTTTGTATCCAACGGCCCGGATCTGTTTGTGTGGGGTGCTGGTGAGGGCTTCACCGCCGTTGATCTGCCCCTCCGCATCGTGGGTAGTTGTTGGGTTGATGAGAGGAGAGATATAGAGAGATAGATGGGTGTGTTGAGGCCTTGAGGGGGTTGGCTTTGTCAAAGGATAGATAGGTACAAACTAAAAGGGGTTGTTGATTTTGGTGACTTTGGTTTGTTTTTCTCTTCTCAATGAATTAAAAAAAAAAAAGATAAATTAATTATTATTTGATTTCCATGATTTTTAATAAGTTGGATTGTGATTGTGTGGGTGAGAGGATGGAAGGCATATTCTCTCTTTTCCTTTATTTCCTTTATTTCTCTCTCACTAAGGGGGGTATGAATTGTGAATTGTGAATTGTGATGATGGTTTAATTTGGGTGTGGTGGTGGAGTCATTTGTCTTTCTATGGTGTAGGTGGTGAGAAATTGAGGATGAGGAAGGGCACGCGTAGAGAATACGTGTTTGTGGGAAAAGGGAAAGGAAAATAAAGTGAAAGGGGTGCTTTGGGTTGCGGGCCGGGTTAGGAAGAGTCTAGCGGGTTAAGGGGTTAGGGTCATTGATCTGTGGTGAGGGGAAGAGTTGACTGGTCAAACAATTGCTAATTTCGTAGCAGCGTTTTGGGGACTGAGTTGGGATTAATTTTGCTGAAATAGTGGTTCGTCAATGAATCTAGACAATGCTTTTATTCACATTGATTAACTATTGAGGTGCTTGCTCATGAGTCATGAGATGAATTATGGGTTATGCCTAGAGTTGGGCAAATTGACTCGACCTGATCCGAACGTTTTAAATCTAGTTCAAACCTGATCTAATATAAATTCAATTGAAATCCAATAAAAACATAAACTATCCAAATCCAACATGAGTTGATTGAGATATCAATTCAAACTTGAACATAACAAGACTCGACTCGACCTTATACAATTCTCGAAAGCAAATTAATTGCATCATATATGATCCTCTTAGAAAAAAAGTAAGTTCATATATACATAGTAAACTTTCATGATTTCGTGAAAAGTTGATAATTAATACGATAATAGAGATTGACTCGGTCGAAAATAATTGTAAGTTAAAAACTGTAACAACCTGACCCACCACCAATCTCTACACAATCCACTTATATATGAGTTGTCTCTTTAGAGCACATTTGTCTTCGCTTATAAACCATCAAATTCATACATCATCTAGCGATGTGGGACACCATGCTCATGGATGTTACAAAAGTGACCCGAGAAGAAACCAATCCGAACAAACACAAGACCTGACTAAAAGAATTAATCATCTAATATGACTTAAATTCCGATAAGACCTAAAACAAACCAACATGACCCAAAAATGGTCATCACCAGGCTGACTTGATCATAGTTGATCTGACTCGAATCAGACTTACCCCACCTGATTGTCATGATTTCACTCAAATTTAGTTAAAATGCATACTAAATGTGTATTCACGTTTTTTTTTTTTAAATACAATTTTAAAGGTTGGTTGTGTTCAAAAAGAAGAAAAAGCTGTGACTTTCTGTATAATACACAAATAATGTATGTAATTGCAAACTATTGTTCAATAATGTTTGACATTTTCGTTTCATGTTGACTATTCTTACTTAAGGCGCATGATGGATCTCTTGTCGTTGCTAAATTCATCTTAATTTCTCGATAATATATTTCGTTAAGAACATCACAAAAAGATGACAAAATTATTGCCAGTTTGAGTTCATTTGATTTTTAACATTTTGCTGCTATATTACGCATTATTTTGGTCCAAATTTTTTGTCTAAATTTTTCAAATGCAAATAAATTGTAAACATACAAATTCGTTTTTTTAAAGCCAATGTATATTTTAGCCGAATAATACATAAATATATTAAATTCCGTTTAATTCTTAAACAACTTTTTACTAACTATGTTTAGACCATTGTCATGGCCGGGTTGACCTGACCATAAATAAGTACATAACCGACCCAAAACAGACCCACCCAACCTGATTGACACTCATGCTTTGAGCAGTACATGGAAAATGGAATGAACTGCAGATTGCCGAAGACAAAGCCCAAATGAAATCCCGCTCACTGTTTCAGTTTGGTCCAGGGAATTGCACTAGAGATTGATATGGATCAGCCTACTCTACTCTATGCAACGGTTGATCGATTTCACGAGGAAAAAGTGTGGACAGGCCCACTTGTTCGAACTTTTACGGTCCAGCAGGAAAGGAGAAGAATGGAAAAATTCAAAGGACTACCAATCCACTACGTCGCATCTATGTGACTTTGTCCATTTCATCATCATGGGCCTTCATGTCGATTAAAAGATGTTAAGCCTAGACTTCAAAATTTTTATTCCAAGCTGAAAGTTGATTGAACTCAACTGAAAGTTGATAAAAATGAGTTAGAATATACTAAACATAATTTCTTTTTTTGATGCATATCCAATCCAAATTAAACTTCTTGAATAAGTGTTTCATAACCTTTTTGATGATGCGTGAACTAGTTTAGTCCAAAGTTCGATTTTAACATAATAAGCTCTAAATGAACTCGACTAAACTGCTCTTAGCGGAACCGAGTAATAAGAGTTATTAAGATGAGAAGAAATAAGGCCGCCTAAGGAAATAAGCTATACTCAATGAGCAGGATCCTTCTTCAGTACGGTTCTATAGGAAAAATCTACCCCCAACCTTGTGGAACTGGACACCCCCATCATTACCCAAGAAACTATATCCAGTTTCCGGAAGACTAATATCATTTGTACATCGTCTTATGAAGGAAATGCTTACATTTCAAACGGTTGTCATGGCGAGATCAAGATCTGTCATGTAATGAACAATGCCTTATGATAGAAATTGTCATCTACTTAGCTGCTAATTTGTTTGTCTTTCATTTGTTTGTAAAGAACCTTGTAAAGGAGGGAGGAACGGTTCATCCTACAACTGTAGAAAGAAGATACTCCGTATCAGCAACAGTTCTAGGTAATTAAGGACTCCAACTAATATCCGTGATCAGTGGAAAATTTACATATATAGTGTTAGTTACTTGAAAGTTGTTCACTTTGGATTGATATCAATGTGTATGCTACAATTTGAACAGGGCTTAGCATAGGTTTGGGATCTGTGACTTCGCTTATTTGTTGTTATATCTTGTACCATCGAATAAGGATATGGATACAAATCAGGCGAAGAGCTCGATTGTTTAAGAGAAATGGTGGTTTACTATTAGAACAGTTGACCTCTAAACATGGTTCTATTGAGAATACAAAAGTCTTCACTGCCAGTGAGCTGGAGAAAGCTACTGATAACTTTAATGCAAACAGAATACTTGGCCATGGAGGTCAAGGTACTGTCTATAAGGGCATGTTACTAAGTGGGACAGTGGTAGCCATCAAGGAGTCTAAGAAGGTAGATGAGAGCCAAACTGAACATTTCATCAACGAGGTAGTAACTCTCTCCCAACATTGAAAAAATTGTTAGACTATTGGGATGTTCTTTAGAAACAGAAGTCCCTTTACTTGTATATGAGTTCATCCAAAACGGGACACTTGCACAACATATTCATAATCCGAATGAAGACTTCCACATTACTTGGAATATGCGCTTGCAATTGCTGCTGAATCAGCTGGAGCTCTTGCATTTCTACACTCTTCATCAACTACACCTATTTTCCATAGAGACATCAAATCCTCCAATATACTTTTGGATGACAAATATAGAGCGAAAGTATCTGACTTTGGTACTTCAAGGACCACTATGATTGATCAGACTCACTTGACTACTAATGTGCATGGCACATTTGGTTATTTAGACCCCGAATACCTCCGGCCAAACCAATTTACTGATAAAAGTGATGTTTATAGCTTTGGAGTAGTCCTTGTTGAGCTTTTAACAGGCAGGAAGCCAACATATCCTACTCAATCTGGCGGGTGGAAAAGTTTGGCTACCAAGTTTCTTTTCCACATGGAAACCCATGGTTTTCTTGATATTGTAGACACTCGAGTTCGACAAGAAGCGAAAGCAGGGGAGCCAATGGCCGTCGCAAACCTTGCTAAGCAATGCTTAAATTTGAGTGGAAAACAAAGGCCTACGATGAAGGAAGTTTCGCTTGCGTTGGAGGGAATCAGATCGTCCAATTTGTCCATTACAGTAGGGCCAGATTATCCTATAGCTATAGGTGATGCAGTGGGCATGGCAATGAGCAAGATTAATGATGTACATGTCCATTCAAGCATGCCGTTTTCAGAGACTAGCACTGGCACTTCATATTCCTTTGATACCCAACCCCATATGCATAACTCTGTATGATTTGTAGGTGCTTGCAGACAAAAGTATGGCATAAGAATTCCCGCCTCCTTAGTGTTCATCTTGGTTCAATAGATTACTGTGAACCTTGATTTGAAGACTGAAGATGAACGAATGTAAAAGAACTCATGTCAGGGGTATATACTGTGGCTTTAATCTGAAAGGTTATCTTGTAATCGGAATATAAGCTTGTACCAGTTGAATATAAGTTATCATAGTCACCGTGCACTTAAGGCAACGACAAACATCTACAGTATCAATTAGGTGAGTGCAAATGAGCAATTGATCTTGTACTCTCTAGGAGTATTAGTCTTGCGGTCATCCATTTCCTTTATCATGATGAGCAAAATGACAACTTGTGAAGTCAATCATAATGAACTACCAATATCTTCTATTTCTGAAATTTTAACTTGGTACAGTTTATCTGTTGCTATGTCTGATTGGAAGGTGTTCAGTTGTTCTTTGTCACCAAAGAACAAATTATTGTGGAAGGAGTCTAACAGGATAATGCTCTCCTATCAAATATACTTGTAGGGGGCATGAAGCTTTAGAATTTGTAGTTGTTTTCGGGTTTCTTAAAAAGTTGCTTGTTACGTATAGTACTTGGTTAGTTTGGACACCTATGTTTTTACCGAGTGCCTATATCAATACTTCACACGAACACGAATACAGACACTAGCACTCATTTTAGCGAAAAAAAAAAAATAGCATGTAACGTTTTTCAATTGGTAGAGTCCGATCAGTCGAACAACTTTAACATTTAGCCATCACTCTTGCCGAATACACCGATAACGTGTCCGAATAACACAATTTTGATCTATATACTGATAAATGAAGAGTTTTATGATATTAACAAGAAAAGAAAAGGATTCCGACAAACGAACGTGTTATGGGAATGGAGAAGGTATAAAATTTATAGCAGAGATGAACGTGATACTAAGGTGGAGTGAAGAAAACCCATACTAGTACAAAAAAGATAGAAGAGCGAAGAGAAAGGTAGGCAAAGAAGAACGTGGAGAAGAGGGATAGCTGCCACCAACATTGGAAGGTCCATTCTCTAGTGACACCTGTTTTGGAAGGCAGCAGCTCTTACATTGGACCGTCGTTTCCTCCTTTGCCGTTTTGTTAGTTATACATATCCTCTGCCTTTATAAGTAGTTTTTGTGATACAGTTTATCCAAACTCATCAAATAAACAAGTCAGAAAGTAAAGTAAAGTTCGGTTAGTTGTGCCAAGGTCTCGAGCAAACTAAGCTAAGCAGCAAGGTGCTAATAATAATGCAGGTACGCCAACTTACATCACTTGTATTCATTTTACCATATCGTTGTAATTAACCAAATGAATTATAAGGTGCATTAATCGGAGTGTTGTAACCAAATTTGAAGGTGAGTTGCGCCCTTCTGGTTCAACGTTTTCATTTTCAATATGGTTTCATTTTCAAGATAAAAACAAGTGAATTTAGTATGCTAGAAAATTTAATGTTTTAAGGTTTAAAATTAATATAAAAATTCTAAAATGCCCACATTACATTTAAGAGCTCAAAATTTCATGTTGAAAGCTCATGTTTATCTTAAAAACTCATATATCTGATTATTAGTGGCGAATGTAAATGTTAGTATGCGATTATAATGGTAGGAAATAGAAGAAAATGATAGGACGGAACGGAATTATAATAAGCTTAATAGGATCACTATCCATGTCTTTTAAAATCATATTCGTCTTTTATAGCTATAACCTCGAATACAGTACCATCCGGTGACACCCACTATGTGACTACTGAAACATAAAATGACATGGACTAAGCGTATAAGTTGTCGGAACACTGAACATATCCTATATCATTGCGTTAAGGAACTATCATCCGTGTTACTTGCTAGTAATGGATAACGGTATCCTTCTTCATAGAAAAAATTGTGCAAATCAATGTGGCATGAGCAATTGTTTAATGAAAGTTCCCCATCTTTCATGTGCACTAACTTTCAGAAACAAATATATAAAAAGTATAAGGACTATCACACCTAAAAATTGTTCAAATTAGATTGCTATGTACAATAGCTTATTTGCACTGGGCGCTCAAACAATGTCCTACGGAGTACTTCATAGTTTAAAAGAAGTAATAAGCTCAGGAAGGCGCTGATCTTATATTAAATTTTTGAAGTAGATAAGAGGCACATACCTAAGAGCAGCGCAATTCTGCGAATTTGGCTGTCGTAAAGTGTGGAAATGGATGTTTCCTATAGGCAAAGGAAGAACTGTTAATCAAATGGCAAACAGTTTGTTCCCGATTATGGTGTTCCCTCATTTTGAATCTTATTACATTCTAGTTCAATATCTCGAATTTAGCTCTCCCTTGGTGGTTATATATAAGTTGGGGCTTACTATCTGCTATACATATTTTGATGGTATAGGTCCACAAAAGGCAATCGACTTCGGATGGTCATATCGATTCTTTGAGAGGAAAGGTACTACATTGATCCCCTTAACTGGCTAGCAGGCACAGGGTTTTGTTGTTGCTTATTCATCTAGTATTGGTGGCATATAATTGACTTAGATCGTAAACATCCATTACATTGTCACGATTGTCGCCCAAGCTAATGAAGTAATTATGAATGTTGCTGCTAACTTGACTTTCACTTAATTGATCTTTGTAGTATATACGGTAGTGAGGTACTGATGGCTATAGATAACAGTTAATTAGGAAAATACGACATTGTTGTATAGTACCGCGTCATTTAGCTTTACTTGGTAACCTTTCTTGCAGGCTGTTGAGGAAGTTCTGGCTGAGATTAAGGTAAATAATTTGACGAGGAGTGATTGTTCTTGGAGTATGTCCATTCTCCTCATTTCATTTATTAATGAGCTCCTATTCTGTTAATTTACCAAATCTTGGTTATGTGGTGACTAGAAAAAGAAATCAAACCGAGAAGACGATGTGAGTTCTGCTGGAATGAAGGTATGTGATCTGTATGCCTGATAATTAGAACTATTCCTACAGTAGACCTTGCTTCTTCATATGTTTCTGCCTCTTATACATTACAAACTGATTCTTTTTTGTTTGGAGTGCAGAGTGTTGAACAATTTCCTAACAGAGACTCGTCACCGGAGAAAGACTCTAAGGATGCAGAGGTTGATGCTGTATGTACTTACGGGCCTGTTGATTATTGCCCTTTACCGCTGAGTCCATCATTTTCCTCAATTTATCAATGATTGTCCCTCTTCTTAGACGTAATTATATATAAATTTTCGCGTTGTCCAAGTATATGAACTCACACAGCCACTAGGACTAGAATGCTAAGATTTTTAAACTCATTGCCAAGTATGGCGTACATATCAATTCGTCGCAGGAGGAAGATGGAGAGATATCTCCAGAAGGTGGCAAAAGACATGAAGAGGTGCATCCAAAGCGGCATGTCAGCTATGGATCTCACATGGTTAGAGGTAAAATGGATCACGGTATGGAAGATTACGTTGTGGCTAAGAAACGGAAAATGGACGGCAAAGAGTTGGGGTTGTATGCAATTTTTGATGGGCACGCTGGTCGTGATGTAGCCGAATATTTGCAACAAAACCTCTTTGACAACATTCTCCATGAAGTACCTATCACTGAGTGCCCGATTTTTGTTTCTTTTCTTGCTTTTATACTTGTCAGCTAATGCATGTTTTTTGTTATGTCTATGGTAGCCAGATTTCTGGACAGACCCTGAATCAGCTATCAGGAGAGCATACAGAGACACCGATGAACAGATCATAGGCAAGGTGGCGGACTGGCGAGGCGGATCAACAGCGGTTTCTGCTATTTTGATCAATAGGGAGAAACTCATTGTCGCCAACGTGGGTGATTCACGTGCGATATTATGCAAAAGACGGAACATAGAACAGATTACAATTGATCACGAGCCAGAGAAAGAGAAGGAGCTGATAGAAGAGAAGGGTGTTTTCGTGTCTCAGAATCCCGGTAACTAGTAATTAAGATGTCAATATATCGATCAAAACTGTAGCACATGTATGATGTGTCAGTCAGTATCTCTCAAGGAGAATAAGTCTTAACAACCTATATGATCGATTGATATAGGCAATATTCCCCGTGTTGATGGCGTGCTGGCTATGACAAGGGCATTTGGTGATGGCAGATTGAAAGAACATATTACCTCTGAGCCGGATGTGAGGATTGAGATGGTAGATAAAGATGCTAAGTTCATTGTCCTAGCAAGTGACGGCCTCTGGAAGGTACTATGTATGGACCAACCATGATCGGTGTGGCATATACTTGGTAATCTGACTAGTGATAATTTATTATCATCTGAAGAACGCGACTATATCTTGGTGCAGGTGATGTCAAATGAGGATGCTTGTGACTATATCAGTGAGCTTGATGAGGCCCAGACAGCTGCAGAGGAGTTGGTTAAGGAGGCGTTGCATAGAGGAAGCGTCGATGACATCTCTTGTGTTGTTGTCATGTTTCATTAGTGTGCTCAAAGTTTTCGAAATTTTGTTGGACCTAAAATAAATTGATCAATAGTTTTATTAGCATGTAGATGTTTCATTTGTGTAACGTGCGTTATCCTGCCACGGTGCTTCAAGAATAATTTTATTCTTCGTAGTGAAAATAACAAGTTTCATCTTGCGACCAGAAGATTTTCCAGTGTGATATATCTGGGGTGGTAAGCGAGACGTGGTGTCCCGGTCATGTGTATGTTCATGTAGGCACATCATGTTCAAGGCTATTTCTAGCTACAAAACAACGGATAAGCAACAAAAACAGTTCTCAAGCCAAGTCCAATGACGGTAAATATTGTACTCCGTATTAGCTAATGACAACAACATCATAACATAAAGAGGAAGTATGGACTTTATATCATACATCTCTCCTAGTTGAAGCTGATGTCTTCCTGTAATCAAGTATAGAACACCTCACTTATTAACAATAAGTTATGCAGCAACTAAATGACACAACTAAAGAGAAGCATCACCAAGTTCAATTTATGCTCACATGTACAGTTGGTCCATACTCAGAGCTCACACCTAAATGACAGCCAAAAAAACATTTTCATATAATAGTGCAAAATCATTTCTCTCTAATCTCTATTAATAATCATCAATGACATAACCCCAGTAGTACACAAATTGAGGAGCTACATCTTCATCAATAGAAACTCAACTCTAAATCCTTGTCAGAGCTACTTAACCTCCTCTTTCTATTTCACTTGCTTTTACGGAATCTGTTGTAACAGAAGTAAGAGAAAGAAGAAGTAATTTTATTATCAGATTGAGGAGAGTGAGTGAGAGTGTACAGTGTTGCAAATCGGGGGTTCCAGATATGTTCTCTCACTAACTAGCTTATGAGGGAAGATAAGAATTTATATCATACCGTAATCTAACTAAGCCCAAAACAGATATTAGGCCCATAATAATAGACAAAACAGAAAACGGATTACATAGACATTAAATTTGCAAGATCCAATGCATGGAAGAAAATGGAGTGATAGGGTGACAAAGTTGACATCTGCATTCTGCAGTGTATTAGAAACAAATTCGATGTAGTCTCTTACATTGCATAACTAGGATACAGATGATATGTGCAAATATTGAGTTGCTTTAAGAGCGTACATTTGCAATGTCTTAAAAATAAACGAATAATCTCTTTATGTTTCCTTAGCTTTCTTTTCATACAATGTCCAAACTATTACATAACATACTCGCAAACCTAGAATTTATGTGATGTTCAGGATAAGAAAGACGTCCAGCAGTCACATCAACACCATATCCGACGCTGACTGCTGCATATCATAAGTGCTAACCAACTGATGTCGCGCAAAGGAAAAAATTAATTGACAGGGTCAGCAAAAGAAAAGCATATACAGAGCAGAATTGTTGCGCCAAAGATTGTCACCAAAGAAGAATAAGCGACAAGCAACCAAGGACTCTGGTAGAAGCCATGACTTTCACTCTTTATAGTCTGTGAAGTACAAGCCATAACCGCAAAAGGCACATTTGAATCATACACTGAATAGCAATAGTTTCAACTAAGTACAGATGATGGAATTACATGACTATACTATGTAGGATCAGCAAAACGAAAGTTTATGTTCGTGAAACACAATCGGAGTATCCCAGCCATGTGAATATGGATTGTCGTAAACCACTCGAGGGGTCTACAACTGCTCGAGACTCATGACTCCGGACAACTTGCAGAAGATACAATAGGTTAAAATGGAAGGCAACTTACAGACGATACCATAGCAAGTTGCTGAAGATACAATGGGGCAACTGGAGATAAAGTTGGAGAAGATACAGCAGGACAACTGGAAGATCGTTTCAAGCTGCCCGTCCAACCAGAGTTACTAGAGACCAGACAAGCCAAAGTCATCAAAGGCCAGCTAGAGTATTCTTCTTGATCTTCCTTGTTTAGTTTTATATTGAAATACGATAACAAAGTACTCAAGGTCCATCTAAAAGACTCGTAGACAAATACCGAGATCAGCAAAATCACAAATCAAAGTACCCAATTGCATATACAATATCCAATATTAAAAAAAAAAACGAAATAGGTATTTTTGTCAATATATTCATCACTGAACAATATAGGAAACTACAACAGCTTAACAAGTGAGACTCAGTAGAAGCAAGTGCAATAAAAGGGAGGGGCGGCGAGCGCACAACAATCTAAAAAGAAAACTGGAACCATGATATAAAATTCTATGACTTGAATTATGCAAATGGTACACAGAGACAAAGGTGTACAGCACTAGTTACCAGAAAAAAAAAAGGTTTGATTTTTTTTTCTTTTCCATTTATGATTTTCTTTGCTCCTAAGTCCTAACCCTCAGAAGACACTTTGTCCATTATCAACACCTAGACCATACAAAACACCTGCATATTTCTCCAACGATCCGCTGAAGAAATTTTCTTTCAACTTCCTGAATGCACAACATGTAAGCAAACTATCTGAACCTGCCTGGTGAGACACACCAACTCTCTCCACTTCCAACAACTCGGCGAGCTTGTTCAACCCACCATGTAGGCTGTTGCAAAACTTCATCAAGTGCTTAATATCATATATAGTGGGGAAGTACGTCTTGATCAGCTCGAAAAATTCCTGTTGCGTCTCAGGGAGGTTCCGACATGTCAAGAGCTTAAGCAAGTAACCAAAATCATACCCACTATGGAAAGTAACCCAATGTACATTATAGTTCAACACAACCCCCGACGACATCAAAAGTTCCCCAAACCTCTTGGCATCAATGCCCTTCTCGTTATTCTTCTTAAAATCTATCCCACTTTGGCGCAACAGCTCGATCGAGTCATTTGCAAAAATATCCTCATTTATGTTAAACTCTCGGAAATTAAATTGCCATATGCAATGCTTATCTGTTCCACAAGTTGGCAAGTTCCCTTCCTCGTCGGATAAAGTAAGGCCTAGTTGGATCAGCTTCAACATATCCACGTTATCCTTAAGAGTTCTATAATGAAATTCATTGTTACTCTTAAAATTTCCGATAGGACGAAGAACTATCCCGGGGAACTCAGTATCCATAGCCACATAAGGGTAGTCATCAACTATATCACGAATCAAGGCGAACTCTTCCTCAAGATTTTCATCCCACACCTCTCTTATTTGAATTGAATCGCTTTTGAAAAAAAGCGACATTTCTCACAATTCCGACGACAAATTGAGGCGAAATGGGGTGAAAAGGTACCACTATCGGATACTAACCATAGAAGCTTCAAATCCCCCTTCAGGATCAAAACTCTCTGTAATCAGATCTGCGAAGACGACGTAAAATACATCAATACCATTATATGCAATCAAAAGGGGCAATACCCACATGAAATTAATCAACACCCAAATGAAAATAAATACTTATCCAAATGACAAATCACTGCCCTATAAAATTAAACAACACACAAATGGAATTAACATATACCAAGGTACAATAGACCAATACACCATCCAATTAAGCAACATCCACATGAAATTAATCAAAACCCAAATTACATAAAAAATCATCCAAATGAACAACCACATACCCTTTGAAATTAAGCAATACTCACATGAAATTAAGATCTAATTAACTAATACACCATCAAAATTGAGCAATATCCTATCAAATTAAGCAATACCCAGATAAAATTAAACAAAACCCAGATGAAAAATGCAAAAAGGTGGCAACTTTGATAATATTATTGACATACCATCAGATTTAGCAATACCCACATGAAATTAATGAACACCCAGATGACATAAAACCAATATACCGTCTAATTAAGCAAAACCCAGATAAAAATAAACAAAACCCAGATGAAAAAAATAAAAACCCAGATAACATATATAAAAAAAAAGGTGGCAGCTTTGATAAAATTAGTGACCTACCCAAAGTTGGAAAAATGTTGAGAAAGAGCACAAGATAGAAAGATAGGGTCTAGGGTTTGTTGTGGGTAATAAAATGGTCAAAGTAAGTGAATTTTCTGGGAAAATGAGAAAATTCTAGAGAGAAAGAGACAGGGGAACAGCAACACAGAAAGAGAGATAGAGAAAGAGAGGACAGGGGCCCTCTCCTGCTGCTAACTACCAAATGAGAATATTGTGGTAGATTATGCACAAATTCTGATTTTTTTTTGAATTTTTTGAGGTTTTTGGTTGCTATATTTGATGCAAGTTATTTGGTTGTGACTTGCTAAAATTGAGAGGAATTGAATGTATTTTTAGGGGTGTTTTGGTTGTTTTTGTTGTCTGTATTTCGGGAATTGGAAATTTTGTTGGGTGGATTTTGTTTTTTCGGCTTCGATTTAGTTCACAATAAAGTGAATATATACACAAGCTGTGAATTTTTATTTGAATTTTGAGTTTTTGGTTGCTATATTTGATGCAAGTTAATTTGGATGACTTGCTAAAATTGAAAGGAATGAAATGTAATTTTAGGGGAGTTTTGGTTGTTTTTTACTTTCGTGCCTGTATTTTGGAAATTGGAATTTTTGTTGGGTGAAATTTTTGTTTTTTTCGGCTTTGATTTAGTTCGGAATAAAGTATCTTATGATGAATAAATACATGTTTTGTTTTATATTTGATTTTTTGAGGTTTTTGGTTGCTATATTTGATGCAAGTTATTTGGTTGTGACTTGCTAAAATTGAGAGAAAATGAATGTATTTTTAAGGGTGTTTTGGTTGTTTTTGTTGTCTGTATCTTGGGGTTGGGTGGATTTTTAATCTTTTTCGGCGTTGATTTAGTTTGGAATAAAGCATTTTATGATGAATTAATACATGTTTTGTATTGTAGAAGTTGTGACTTTTTATTTGATTTTTTGAGGTTTTTGGTTGCTATATTTGATGCATGTTAATTTGGATGACTTGTTAAAGTGAAGGGAATTATATGTATTTTTAGAGGAGTTGTGGTTGTTTTTCACTTTTCTATTTATATATATTGAAATTTGGGTTTTCGGTTGGGTGGATTTTTTTTTTCGGCTTCGATTTATTTCAAAATAAAGCGGATAAATATATGTTTTGTTATACATAAGTTGTGATTTTTTATTTGAAATTTTGAGGTTTTTGGTTGTTATATTTGATGAAAGTTAATTTGGATGACTTGCTAAAATTAAAAGGAATGGATGTATTTTTAGAGGAATTTGGGTTATTTTCCTGTCTGTATCTTGGGAATTGGAATTTTAATTGGGTGGATTTTTGTTCTTTTTCGGCTTTGATTTAGTTCGGAATAAAGCAACTTTTTTTTAAAGCAAGTTGTGATTTTTTATTTGAATCTTTGGTTGCTATATTTGATGGAAGTTAATTTGGATGACTTGCTAAAATTGGTAGGAATGGAATGTATTATTAGGAAGTTAGGGTTGTTTTTCACTTTTTACTATTGGTATTTTGGAAATTGGAATTTTGTTGGGTGGATTTTTGTTCTTTTTCGGCTTTTATTTAGTTCAAGATAATGTATCTTATGATGAATAAATACTTGTTATATAGAGTTCAAATAGTTAGAATTCTCTCATCCTAATTATGATGAGGTGTTCGATTCTAATCAACGACTTTAATTTATGCGCACATTTCAGACCAAACAAAATGATTTCCTTTTACGCAAAGTGAATGCTCTCTAAGAAGGGCTTGGACATAGATATGCACCAGTCAGCGGTCGGATATCGGGATATGGCATTAAAGTGACTGCTGGCGTAGCGCCTCTGTTGTTGCGAACATCAAATAGATTTTGGGTAAGCTAGTACGTTACGTGAGATGAGAGCTTCTATATTGTATTCACGAAAAAAAGGAGCTGGAGTAACATAAAATGATTATCGATTGTTCATGTACATGTAAACTCTCTTCTTAAAGCAACTCTCTAATTGCACACATCGTTTATATCCTAGTTATGCCAGGTTAAAGATGCTTCGAATTGTTTGTAATACACTGCAGAATGCATATGTATAACTTTGTCACCTTATCTCTGTTTGTTCTTCGATCAATATATGCGTTCGATCATGCAAATTTAATGTCTTCCTGTAATTCTAGCATGAGTGGTCTAGTCTGTCTAACTGTGTTATGATGTACGTTTATTATTTCAGTTTTTTCTGGTTGACTCTGCGGTTCTTACTTCATATAGAAAATAAAGCCTAGCTACTTAAGCACTTAAGCTACTGTTGAGAACTTCTTTTGATGTTCAAAACTTCAAGCAGGTATAGAGTTACTCGAATGACAGGGAACGGAGTACTGGAAATCTGTAATGGATCTGTAGCTTGCCATATGCAGAGCGCGCAGTGTACCAATTCATCTACGAAGCTACTGCGCAACGCAACCACATAGATGGATTGAATATTGACCAGAATCATTGCGGCTTGCAGCGCGCTCGTGAGAGTCCACAACTAATGGGGGCATCAACAGGTCTGGATCATATTCAGCTGGTATAGTTAGTATTCCTACAAAAGCTTCTCTGTGGGTTTTCATTCATGGTTTGCAATAACAGATCTACCTGTAGGTGTTTTCAAGTGTTCTTCTGTTATTTAGAGTTTCTGAAATTTACACTGTATGTCTTCAAATACAAGTATACAACATTCTCAAAACGTAAACTTCCGCTAGTTTCGCCAGAGTAGTGCATTAGTGACCCCCTGCGGGGGATACTGGGGACATAAATCTATGGTCCTTTCTAGTATGGTGAATTGGTTTAGATTGCATATGCATTCAAAAGCCAACTTGCTTGACAAATAATGCCTGTGATCTCTATGAATTCAACAAGTACATTGTCTCGCAATAAAATCCAAGGTCAGAATGGAGAAAAAGATAAACTCCACGGGGGAAAAAAGAACAAAACTAGAGAGGAATAGTTAGTAATATAGAACTGATTGTCGGAGATATCACTGCTTTTCTCTCAAACACGAATTCATAGGCCATGTGTATAGTCTTCTAGCATCTACATGCATACAGCGTTGAGCATTAGTGGGTGGATCTCCATCGGGTTGTAAATCGCCCAGGCTATCCTCGGAAAAGATTGTGCTTGTGCCAATATGGTCACCATGTATTTGGCCCATTTCAATAAACACATTGTCACCCCTTTTCAGATAGATTTTTTCGGTGGTAAGGGGCGAATTGACAAACCTTATTCTTATCCTTTCAAGTGTAATCGTAACTTCTTTCGTTGTAGGCCTCAGTTTCCCGTTCTTTTGTACCTCCACCTCTCTTGCTTATTCTTGAATTCGCTTGTCTACAATATCAAGCACATTAGAAGTCTCCATGTAGAAAAGAAACTCCATAACTAAGTTTTTCCACCCTTCTATTTTATTTGGATAAAGTGGCTTCTTACTCGTCAAAAGCTCAATAAGGACTACTACAAAACAATAAACATCACTTTTTTGATGAACTGGTTCGTCTGGAGATAGTCGGGGTCCAAATAGTCAAATGTTTCTTGCACATTAGTAGTCAAATGAGTTTGATCAATCGTAATGCTACGTGAAGTACCAAAACCTGAATCCTTTGCTCGAAATTTCTCATTCAAAAGTATATATTGGAAATATTTAAATAGAGGATTACAAAACAGAAATATTTGAATATAGAGAAGTATTGCTAATCAAATTATCAAATTATTGGAATAAAAGAAGAAGGAAACAATTTAATTTTCACTTAAGCCTAGAGAGTCTCATACAATAAGGTGCAATGCAGTGCAAGGTCATTTTTCTGGACCTTTGGTCCCATATGGCTTTTTGTAACTTTTACATATATAGGTCCATATTGCTTAGACACGTTACGATATCTACAATGTCACAAATTACCTAGACAGACGGTATAAGTTTAACTTGAAATTAGACGTGGTCACAATGAGACTTATATTAATTACTATTAGGCTTACAACATAAAGTGATAATATTTTTTTTGGTACATTGGAGAAATCGAACGTGTAACATCTCCACGCAGGTTGAGTTTCCAACTATTACGCCAACTTTGATTCTCAAGTAATCACATTTTGTTAACACAATAGTATAGTGACATTTCAAACCATACGATCACACTGTAATCCCGTCGATTATAACTTAAAAGTAGAAGATCTTATAAGAGACTAGCTCAATACCAAGCCGACTTTGAGCCATTTTAACTCTATCTACGGTGTACTAACCTCACTAACGACTCACATGACCCACACTTTTTACAAATTCGACAACTATTTTTTTTTTTTTCGTTTAACCAAAGGTTATGTTGTTACTAGTATCTTTCGCCGCATGTGCTCTTTCAAGACGTAAATGGCTAGTCCACACTTTCTACAAATTTGACTTTTCTTTTTGTGAGGAATTTTCATCACTAAACTATTTACTACTACAACTTACAACAACAAAAACCCGCCACGTGTCACTCCTTTATTACTCCACCCAACACACCCCATCCACGTGTCACTCCCCCATTGGCCCCCCACCCAAACTCTGACGTGTCATTTCGCCATTAACAAACCCCTCCAAACCTCCAAATCCTCTCCATTAACTCCCCTTCTTCACACTCCCAACTCTCCCCTCGCCGGAAAACTCGCCGGCGCTCCTTACTCCGACCACCGTGGCGTCGTCAACCCCCGCGCAATCTCTCACCCGGAGAAAATCCACCAACTCAACATCTCAACAACCACCGTCATCACCGTCGTCATCGCCGTCGTCGTCGGCGCAGAAGGGGACGAGGATAGTGTACCGCGAGAAGTTACCGGCGGAAGCGAACATCCCGTTTTGGCAGAGGACGTGGTTTATCGTTTTGTTGTTAGGAATGGCGGCGGCGTTCTTCGGTCTCGCGATCTTTCTGTTTTTGTCGCTTGATTCTGATTTTTCTGCCTCTTATACTTCCGTTTCCGCCGCTCCTGAAGGCGTTGAGGTAGTAATTCACATTTTAAATCATTTTATTTTTTTGTGTTGTGAGTTTTGTTTGTTATGTTGTATATCGTTGTGTTGTGATCGGAGTTTATTGAATTGTTTTGATTATTGCGTTTATTCATTTTTGTTTTAATCAATATCGTGTTTTGATTCGCATTTGTAATTCATTTTTTTTTTGTGTTATGAATTTCGTTTGTTATGTTAAGTATTGTTGTGTTGTGATCGGAATATGTTGAATTGTTTTGATTATTGCGTTTTGTAAGAGCGTCGTTGAGGTTGTGGAATTGTTTTGATTTTGATGTTATTGTTGTTTTTAGTTTGATGTGATTTTAGTCTTTGATTGAATTTAGGAAAAATGTAGTTACATTTCTTCGCTTCTTCTAGTGTTTTTTCGCCGTTCCGGAAGGCGTCGAGGTTGTGATTCATATTTTGTTTTCATTTTTATTTTTTTGTTATGGATATCGTTTGTTACATTGTATATTGTTGATTGTTGTATTGACATCGCAATTTATTGAATTGTTTGTTTTTTTGCAGTTAGGAATGATGTAGTTGAAAACTTGTAATTGTGGAATTGTTTTGATTTTGATGTCAATGCTGTTTTTATTTGTTTTGATGTGATTTTAGAGTTTGATTCAAATTAGGAAAAATGTAGTTGACATTTTGATTGAATTGTTTCATTGATGATGATGATGATGACATTCGGAGAAAGTAATGCGGGAGAAAGGTGATTTTTCAATATCCACAAAATTTTGTAGCGACCATAAATCATTGATCATAGACGTTGAGTTTTTAGTACGGAGTATTGAATATGAGCTATTGATTAGTTTGACTATTTACAAAATAATGGACAGTTGTGATCAATTAATTGAAAAATCAATGGCAAGGATCCTATTTTAGATTTCGCTGTTGGGGAAGGGGTGTCAAGGTTGAGGTCGAGGTCGAGGTCGAGGTAGTGGTAATGGTAGAATCAACGAAAGGACGGTGATGATGAGTAGAGAAATTGCGTAGAGATTTCCAGTGATCAAGTATCAATAAATTTGGTGAGGTATCAATAATGGAGGACGATGCTGAGTAGGGAGGTTGTTTGAGATAGGCGAGATGATTAAATGTATTTTGAGTAGGGGAGTAGAGACTGGAGTGATGAATCGGAAATCTATTTGGTTGACTTTGTTTAGTAGACAGTGATGTTAATGCCGATAAATAGAGATAAGGATTTGTGATGATAAGTGGACTAGTAGAGGTTGTTTCTCGAAGACGCGACGGGAATTTTATTTTGAGTAGGGAAATGTTGAGATTTGAAATGATCAATCAGTTAGTTTGTTGATTAATTGAGATGTGTTGTATTTATGATGATGTCAATGTGGTGAAGTAGAGATCAGGATGTTGGAAAAAGCTCTAGGTTGTAGGTATTGAAAAACGTAGTGAGGGTAATTTTTATTGTGGTGTTTGGACTGTGTTCGTAAATAAGGAGGATGTTTGCGGAAGCCTGCATGAGAAAAGAGTTTCTAGTAGGGAAATTTTGAGATATGGAGCGATCAATTAATTGGTACTATCAATTTAGTTTAATGTTGTATTAACTTTGATGTCATTGTAAGGCTGTAAAGATAAGGTGGCTGTTTGTGCTTCGAAGTAAGAAGGTATTGACAATGTTGTGATGATCATGTTGATTGCTGTGTTTAAACTGCAATAATCAGTAGAAATGTTGTTTTGGAAAGATTATACGGATATCGTTTTTATATTACGGTTCGGTGAATGTGTGTGCTAAATACTGAGGAATGTAATCAGGGACTCTTGCTTGCTAGAAACTAGGCTTTGTAAGCAGATAACTAAGGGTCAGTGAGTTTACTTGTGTCTGTTTTCTTAATAGGAAACAATGATCCTGACCGACACCTCTTTTTATTCATTATGTAAGCTAGAGTAACCATCCTTTTTTAGATGAATTGATGTACCTGACTACACCAGTGGAAGAGGAACTGTAATTTTTGTATTTATTTGGTAAGAAAATGCAGAATTGGCTAGAAAATCCAAATAAAGTGCTTTCTTGTACTCCGGAAAGGATAAGCAGTCTTCTATGTTCTCCATTCATCCAATGTGTCATTATATATGCGAATTTGCTAGTTGTAGCCTTACAGTTTCTTTATCTGTTGCGAGTGTTTGCCATTTTGCTTGTAGTGCTGCTTGTGTTATGAAAGTTTTCCTCTTTACTGTCATTTGCTAAATTCTGAGTAACGTGGGCACTATATATTTTGACAGGTTACTTATGGGTCGGTGATCAAATTAATGCATGAAAGGACTAAGTTCAGGCTGCATTCACATGATGTGCCATATGGTTCTGGAAGTGGGCAGCAGTCTGTCACAGGTTTTTCCAGTGTCGATGATTCCAATAGCTACTGGGTAATTCACAAAACTTCCCATGTCTCCCATATTTATGAGTACGAGGTGATTCTCTATGCTACCAGAGCACCAGCTCTAAAGTAATTTTTTTATTGGCAGGTCGTGAGGCCTGTGCCAGGCACATCAGAGAAGCAGGGAGACACGATTAAAAATGGTGCAACTATTCGCTTACAACACATGAAGACCCGTAAATGGTTACACAGTCACCTTCATGCATCCCCAATCTCGGGTAATTTAGAGGTAAACATGCTTATGTCCCTGCATTATGTTTTAATTGAAGTTATTTCTGTAAAATTTATGCCCTGGTTATTCAAGGGAGGTACTAGTGTACTACTATTTCACAGTAAGAACCCATTATACCTAAAATTATATTTCTGGAAAAAGAATAGCCTGTGCTATGAATCATATTGTGAAAGTGTCATTTTATGCTACATTCAATCGCGGGCCTTTTTAATGTAGCGTATAACTCCTTTGAAAGGTTAGTTTTGTTATAGATCTTCGCAGTTCATCGATTTATCTTGTTGAACATATAGTCTTTGGAGCTTTCCAGTATATCATGTGTAGTTGTTATCTGGTGTATCATGCTCACCATGGTGGTTAAGAGCGAGCTTTACTTTCAGTCTAATATACACCCTACTTCTCTTGAATGTCTCCTAGAGTTGAATAAAATATGACCTTCCAGCCTGTGGTTCTAATAAATTTTAACCTCTGTAGGTAAGCTGCTTTGGAGCGGAGACTGAATCTGATACCGGAGATCATTGGAAGTGAGGCTCAACCTTGTATAGTTTTTGTCAATGAACTACAGTTTTTTTTTTTTTTTAGTGTGTTTTTTTTTTTTTTGTTAATTTGCTGTCATTTGATGTTTCTAGGCTTGAGATTGAGGGAAAGGGATTGGTCTGGAAACAAGACCAGAAGGTGAGGCTTCACCATGTAGACACTGGAGGGTATTTGCACAGCCATGACAAGAAATATCAACGCATTGCTGGAGGCCAGCAGGAGGTAAATTCCTCTGCCTCTGTACCAAAGTTTTTAGCCATTTCAGTGTAGCATTTGGAAATATGTGTGATGATTGCCTGTAGAAAATGCTTGGTTGATTCTTTTTCAATTCTATTGTACCAAGATGTACGGTTTGATGATTGCCTGTGTTTTAGTCCACGTTGCTTTTCTTTGGTTTGGTGTGAATTTTCGTATAGTCGATCTTTGTCCCTAAATTTTCTTGAGTTGTAGGAATTAGTTCTTTTGAGGACTTAAGTAGTAAACCGACTATGTTTGCCACTACTCTCTTGACTCTACCCTGATCTTTAACTTTTGCCACCTATCCCTTTTTATATAAATCAATGGAATAAATCAATCCTCTCGAAATATTTACCCCCTTTCCAATATCAAGTATCAGAAGCTCATGGAGAATCCATCATCTCTGTCATCATTCACACGTTGTTGGAGCAGTATTCTTGATTAGGGAATGTAGACTTAGACAGTATGAGAAGAGCAGCCAAATACATGTCTGTTTTTTAGAGCTAAAGTTATAATTATTAACAGGCTAACATCCATCTAGAAATATTTTTTAGAACAAAATTAACCCTGTTAAGCCATGCATCATATGCATTGTTTTAGTGGAAACATGAAAGCCCACTTGATACCTCAAAAATCACCATTCTGTGATCCGTATTCAGGTGATATCTGCATCTTAAGGGTGCCTTTTGGGTTAAAACCTTTGGCTTTTATCCATCACTTCTATTTTAAGGGGCTTAATTCGCTTTGACTCTTTAATTCTATTTAGTGATACGTGTATTCTTGGTGCAGGTCTGTGGTGTTAAAGAGAAAGGTCGGGACAATATTTGGCTGGCTGCAGAGGGTGTCTATTTCCCTGTTAATGATGGAAAGGCAGAGTCATCCTAGTTCTGTTCACCCAATTAACCTCATCTCCACTTAGATTTATTCAGAAGTTCCAGTGTACTGATGTTGTGAAACAGATTTTGAGTCAAATGTAGCGGGATAATCTTCTTAGCTTTTTTTATTGTATGGGAAGTATAGATGATTTGGACCAGCAAGATGATTATATAACACCAGCTAATATACCTAAAGTTCTTGGCTTGCTTGATTTGTATGTCTTGTGAGTTGCTCCAAGTATTTCTACTCGATTATATATGCAACTAAGGGAAAGTAAGCAATTATCTTGTTAAGCCTCTTTTCTCTGAGACTTTTGGTTCAGTCTCCTTGTGTCCTAATTTTGTCCGGCATCTGTTTTCACTGTTGATGCTATGTCACCCCGACCCCTTTGGCATGAGTACCGTTCATGATCTACTTCATGTGGCACTTTTACAATTGAGTGTGCTTTACCTTGAAATTTAGCGATTCTAATATGTGACTCCTCAGCCTTTCAATATTATAAAAGATGTGGAGAATCTGTTTCGAGTATGGGGGCTCGTTTTGAAAGAAACCCTTCATATGGTTGTAGAACAAATGTGAGTTCTGCAAGATTGGACGACAACAACCCCCCCCCC
>CAAKMY010010598.1:0-31828 GCA_901111285.1 Corrigiola litoralis
GACATGTGGTATGTAGACACCCTATAGTTAGAATGTCAGGTGTCATAAGTCATTCAATAAGCAACAGTTTTATGACTAAACTATACTACTACAAAAAATTAATATAAAAATATTGTAGAGAATATACTACATAACCGTGCGAAGCACGGATTGCTACCTAGTGATTTATATATAGTCGTCAATTTTTGACTTAAGAAATAGTTACCGGCTTACAGGGTTGTAAATCGTGATAACTTTAACTAGACTTCCTATATCTTTAATTGTCTTGAAAAAAATAATTCTCCATTTGGTATGTCGTGTTTCATTTGTGCCAAACAAATATAGGATTGCGCTGATACTAATCACATGAATTAGACTTCCTATATCTTTAATTGTCAATAGAAAAAGTCCGTCAAATTCTACAATGGCCACAACACTTTTTAGCCATATAAATAAAAAAAACTTTGCTATTAGATTTTTTAATAATTGATCCCAAACATCTATTATTTGGTTAAAAGTCAAACTAATTAAGGGCTTATATTGGATATTAAAAAATCAACGTTTACGGTTTGCTGATTTATGGTGGCTACAAAATCATTGCACCTATTGATATATCACCCCAAAAACCACTTTGAAAAGACCGTTATTTGATATCACAGTCATATACGAAATTGTAAGTTTTTTTAAAAATAAGAGATATTAAAGTGGTCAATTTTTATATTAATAAATGATCACTTTTATAATGATATTAATAAAAAGTAAATTTTGATATTAACTCCGATGGTTTCTATATATAATTTAAATTATTGTAGACTGTTCTTTCTATAATATGTGATTTGATAATTGATATATAAATCAATCACAATATAACTCAAAATCAACATCATAATATTAGTCAAAGTCTTGTATAATATTAATCAAATTTGTAATTAGTCAAAGTATGTTGTTGTCAGCCAAGTGAAATCAAACCGTTGAAATAAACTGGATGATAATAGATTGTTGATTTTTTTTAGAGATAAAAATAGTTTATTGATTAAAAGCCATACGACATCTACAATAGATCTCAATATCAAACAAATACATATCAAGCAAAATCAAAATAAACTCAATTCCAACAAACTATGGATCATTGTATAGTATATGAGACTCTTCTACATGTCCTCTTCCATATCGTTGTTTAGTTGTATAGCCTTCTACGAGGGGGTCTGTCGATCCATCATAGTATTGAAGAAGATGAGAATGATTTGAAACTGTCAATTACAACCGCTGATCTGAAGCCTCTTGTATAATCATATAAAGTACCATCAACGAACATAATCCCACATATAGGGGATAGATAAACTCTCATGAAGAGAGACAAATAATCCGAAATAGGGGATAGATAAATCCTCACATAGAGGAGAGACTACATTATTTATATATTGGCTGAAACAAATATAAGAATGAAATCCAGGCCAATAATGGTAAAAACCTAACCCTTCCTGGCCTAAAGAAGGTTTTTTCTGGGCTAGGGTTTAGAGAGGGAGAAGGGGAGAAGAGAGTTAGTATTAGTTTAAGTCAAGTTCTTAATACATTGTTGATTTAAGGGGGCATGTGTGAAACATAAATATATAGTAGACCCTTTGAGGAAGGTGGAAAAGAGTTAATGGAGGAAGGAGACATTAATGAGATTATGAAATAATTTTCTAGGATTATTTGGAGGAAGTCGAAAAGGGTTAATGAAACAAGGAAAGATTTTGGGCTTGTTTCTCTATCTCGTTTTATTTTGGTATTTTCAGTTTTTTTTTAATTATTTTTCCTGAACTTTGTAAACTTTTCTAAACTTTCCAAACTAGTTTGAACTTTTTTTGTTTATGTTATATTTTTGTATTTTCTACACTAATAAAATTTAAATTGTTCCCATTATTGATTTAATAATTTAAATTATTATTCATAAATGCAAATAAGTAGTGGTAATTTATTTAGTGAAATATAAACAACAACAACAATAATAATGTGATTGATTGGAAGAGCTAATAATTGATAATAAGTCTCATCTTATTACAACAATAAAATAAGCTTATTACATATAAGAAATAAGTTCACATATGATACATGATCTTATTCAACCATCCAATCATCATCAATTCATCATCATCTTGCATATCATGGTCCATATGCCGATTTGTGACTCTTTAATCAAACTCAAACAAATAAGGAATGACAATTTATTCAATTAGAATTTATTTTTAAAAGTGTCACGTACTTTAACAAGTTTCAAAATATTAAAATCTATATATTTTTCTTAAGAACTAGAAGTGATCATGAAAATCTTGTAGGAGACCGTTTATTTTCATGTGAAAATAGATCGTTTTAAATTAGTCAATTTTTAGCTTAACTAAATTGGTCACATTTTTATAGTTTTCATGAAATTGACTATGTTAACTCAATTTGCAACTAAGTAAAATTGTGTAATATAATTAGATGATACAATTAATGACATTGTAAATAATAAAAATAACGTACAATAACAATATAAGGAGTAATAACATTTACATTAAAACTATTTATTAATAATAATCAAGTAAATTTCATTAATTATAATTTTTAGAACTTTACTGAACTTTTTAAACTTTTATGAATTATTTTGAATTTCAAAACTTTTTAAAACTTTTTTTAAAATATAATAAAAAAGATGTAAAAAACATAACCTTTATGAATATGATAATCTTAACTAGTTACCTGGGCTATAGGTTAGAAATGTTATCTTAGACTTTTTGCCTTATATTATCTGTTGGAAAATTTCATAAATGGTGCCTCGAGGTTAGGTCTAATTCACAATAGGTGCCCTAACATTTTTGTATTACCTTTTTGGTGCCTTGGGGTCACTATATAATCCACGTATGATGACCTCCAGCTAACACCGTTAGCATTTCCGTCCAATTTCAGCTAATGTAACATGTTTATCATTTCCAAAATAAAAGACAAGTACTAATCTTCCCATCAACACCCAAACTCCACCAAAATAATCCCCCACCACCCTCTTTATCAAAAAATATTGGTAATTAGACATTATTTTAAAGTAAAAAAAAATCTGATATTAGCAGAAATTTGACGAAAAAACTAACAGTGTTAGCTATAGTTCACCAAACGTGGATTATATAGTGACCTCAGGGCACCAAAAAGGTAATACAAAAATGTGAGGCCACCAATTGTGAATTAGGCCTAACCTCGGGGCACCATTTATGAAATTTTCCTTATCTGTTTAAATAAGGAATGTTATCATTTTATTAATTTACCTAGATCCCATCCGATACGAAATTAAAATAATTAGTACATTAATAATTACTCCTCTAAAAATGCAAACAACACAACATCGAACCACCATTAGAACAATACCATATATAGCACCATTAACTCATGAAGTACCTCATGCATGTCAAATGCTTAAAGCTCTTCTAAATCCTAACAACTATAAACAAATCTTAGTTGCAAAAGTTCAATGCTTAAACGCATACACCTATTTTAAAGTGTATCCTTAGCTAATAATCGTTTATCAATTACATAATGACAATGACATCCCTACATCTTGATACACCAGAGTTTTTAAGGGCATGAAGACAATGGGAGGTGAGATAGAAAAGTCATGCATGGTGATGGTTTGATACTCTGATGTGACACATAGCAAGGAGTAAATATATTCTGGAGATCATTATTTCAAATCTAAATTACTAAACTAAATATTAATATATTTGGTGAAAATTAAATTTTTCATTATGGTCAAGTTTATCAAGTTACCCGAGTAACTTGTTAACGGACCGTTATGAATATGTTGAGTGGAGTACTGGATGTAAGAAAATGTGAATACTCAGATAATATTATTGTGGACAATATAGATAGACTGAGGTCCAATAACCTAACTCTAATATTCTAAATACTATAGAATACTTCTAGCTAATATATTTTCCAATACTGGAGATATACGTTTGAACCAAAACAGCGCAGTAGAAGTTAATAAGCTTAGGCTCCAAAAATTTGGACGTCCTACGATTCTTGTGCCTACTTTGAACTTGCTCTTAACCGACCCTTGTATCCAGCTTTGATACTATTCTTTGAAATGCTAGTTCTAGTTTATGGAATCTACAAAATGGTGGCAAATATTTTGTATAGAAACTGTAATTGGATACCACTGCACTAGGCCTGTTCAACGGTGCGGGAATTCTTAAAAAATCCATGATCCACCTCATTCAAAACAGAGTCAAATTAAATCCATTTCTTAACGGGGCGGTTTTTTATGGGTCAATGCTTAATATGCTAAAAAAAGGTCAGGTCGGGTAATTCGCAGGACAAAAATCCCTCTCTTTTAATCAACGTTAATTTTCACTTTCTAGAGTATTTTAGAAGTCTAGTTCGTATCAAGGTCGACTAGATCCTTTACGACCCTCAATCCCCCTCCCCACCCCGAACTTATCTCACATCAGATCCAACCTGTCCAGACCCTAGTACTAATCGGCTCGCCCCGTCTGATCCGACCCATTGAAGAGGTCTAGATATGACCATCTTATTTTGTAGGATCTGGTTCACGTTATGCTATTTTCCACCTAAACATTCAAAGAGTCCCCATCCCGCTTAATTGCTATAAAAAGAGTGACCTCGAGGGAGCTGGAAACTCGACAAATTACTTCCTAGATTGCTTACATATCGGAAAGGAGGGCTACCTTAAGCACGTATTTTGATCAAAATGAGCCCAACTCAAACCACCACCCATGATCAATATGATAGAGTGAGCGAACTAAAATCATTTGATGAAGCAAAACTAGGTGTCAAGGGACTTATAGATTCCGGTTTGTCCAAGGTTCCTCGCATGTTTGTAAACAACCTAGAACACAACCTCCCTAATGAATGCAACACTAGCGAGCCGAAACCTCAGCTTATCATTCCCACCATCGACCTTGCAGGGATTGAAAATGACCCTTACAAGCTAAAAAAGGCGGTTGAGGAAGTCGAGGATGCATGCAAAAACTGGGGTTTCTTCCAAGTGGTTAACCATGAAATTCCTCAAGAAATCCTCGATGAGATTGTTAATGGGGTACGTAGGTTCCATGAGGAGGACCCCGAGGTCAAGAGACAGTACTACACCCGTGAGTATACAGGCAAGAAGTTTTTGTATTTCTCGAATTATTACTTGTACACAGGGCCAGTTTCGAACTGGAGGGACACAATGACTATCTTGATGTCCCCTGATCTGCCTCACCCAGAGGAACTCCCAGCTGCATGCAGGTATGTCATTTTGTGTACCTAATCGTTCTGTATAATTATATTCCCCTTTAGTGATGAAGTCTACAAAGCCCCCCTTAAGAGGCTGACACTCAAATTGCGTACTCTCTCTGTGGAGCCCTATCATTATCCATGAATCTATAGATCAGATCGGTACTCCCTATCTCTAAAGAATAGCCTTGTATATATACGTAATACATAGTCGCTCAATTTGCCATCATATACTGTTAAAGCTTATGAACAAGAGCTTTGTTGCTGTAAGATTAAACTGAATGGTTAAAAATGATTCTTCAAATCCTGTCACTTTCTATCTTTCAATCTACGAGTAACTAGAGAGGGGGTTGGACTTGGAGAAAGACATTAGAATAGGTTTGGGGTGCCTATCAATGGACATCATAACAAGCATGTCAAAGAAGAAAACAAGAAAACAAGAAAACGATACCAATATAGTAAATATTATCCAATGACGCTAGTCAATCCTTTAATGAAAAATCACAACAATCTAATTTGACCTTCGGTTTATGCAGAGACATATTGTTTGAGTACTCAAAGCATGTCACAAAGCTTAGCCACACACTGCTTGGACTAATCTCAGAGGCACTAGGGTTGAGTCCAAACCATTTGAAGGATATGGACTGTGCTCAGCAACTAATGTTGCTCGGCCACTACTACCCGCCGTGCCCGGAACCTGATGTTGCCATCGGGTTCGGAAAACATGCGGACAATGACGTGCTAACAGTGCTTATACAAGACCAAATTGGTGGTCTTCAGGTTTGGCATGACAATCAGTGGGTTGACGTCCCCCACGTTCCCGGTGCTCTTGTGATCAACACTGGAGATCTTCTTCAGGCAAGTTGCATCACATGTTGAATTGTCGATACACATCATATCAATTGCTCATACATGACTCTTTTTTGGCTCTTTTTTGGGTAAACATGAAATTGCTTTAGTCGAAGGTGGCGTCTAATTCGGATGCCATCAGATGACACCATCGATCTCATTTTCCTAAGTGGAAAGAGATTATTGTGTAATTATTATTATAGAGCCGTTAGAAATGGACCCAATCCGAGAAGTCGGTCCTTACCAATCCAATAACTCTTGATCATAAACATGAGTTTTCGCCCAAAATTTGAACGACTCGCTAAAATATAATTGAAAAAAAGAAAAGCAGAAATTGAGAATTAACCTAGTGAAACATAAACTGTTGAACCCAAAACTAAATGCCTGATTGACAGGTCTAATATGTATTGGCATAGTTTTTAGGTGAAGTTTTATCATTTTTACAAAATAAAAATAAGAGTGATATGTTTGTGTGATTGTATCGTTTATGCAGTTGGTTACAAACGACACAATCAAGAGTGTGTATCATAGAGTCAGAGCAAAAACAGTTGGTCCAAGAGTTTCAGTGGCAGCTTTCTTCAAGCCAGATCCGAAGAGTACAAAGACTTTTGGACCAATTAAGGAGTTGCTTTCCGAAGAAAACCCCCCTATCTACAGAGGTACGACAATTCAGGAGTATCTTGGCCATTACTTCAGCAAGGGACAAGATGGAAGTCCTGCCCTTGAGCATTTCAAGATATAAAACAATTCCTTTTGAGGGCATACCACTCTTACTAAAATAAGAAGTACTCCGAACTAGTGTAGTAGTGTGCCTAATATCCTCTTACTATCTACACATGTGCTGAACCTGAGACCGGATGTCAATCATAATAATACTTATAAGTTATACTTCAGAAATAAACTTTGAGTTTATGTTTTTCTCTATTGAGCAAACTGCTACATTATGCTCCATAGTAGTAAATACATGATTGTCAAACCTTTTATTTCTTTAGTTAGTATTTTATTTATTTATTTATTTTTTGTTTTCTAAATAATTACTTTAGAAGCATACCAATTTACTACTAGTATTTTTTTTTTCTAATGACGTGAGAACCAACAACAACTGCCCCAACGAATATGCACTAGATAAACCCTTGCCGTCTGCTGCATGACCATGTCTCTAAATGACAAAGAGCCGCATAGAGTTTAGCTAAGTGAATATGATCCGCTCGACCAAGGAGGCAAGGAGGTAAGAAAGGGGGTGGGGGAGACGTACTCTAACTCTTGCCCAAAGGAGCCCATAATCTATGTACCTCAAACTCAAACAAAGACTTAAAGAGGGTATAACGAACCAATAAGATAGTTTGCAACCATAAAGTTGTCGCAATTAGATTATTTTTGTTTAGGTGGATTAGACCAATTTTGCATTACACGTCAAATATTCAAAATCAACCTATTTTTCAAGTTCGACTGTGGTCTAGATGTATAATTGCACAAATTATTAGAGAAGACCATATACTTTTAATACAAAAATAACCAACTCTTTACTAGGTAAATTTTCTTAAGCTCCCTACAAGCTCAAATTAGTTATAAATTTAAATGCCTTTATTGGGCTAACTTGACTTGGTCTACTTTTATAAAAAAAGTAGACGGTCTCTTCCGAGACTAGTTGAATTGATTGATGCTTCTCTGAACTTGCCCAACATACATAACTGATAAAGGATGCCTCATACTTGGTGAAACTTAGTTCACATGAAATTAAAACAATTTTAAAATAGACTTAATTAATATAGAATTGAAATAATTAACTTTGATAACATTGTAGAGAATGACCACTTTAAGCCACTACTTTAAATGTCTAAATTTAAATTAAAAATAGATGGTATTATACAAGACTTTCCGTTTGATAATTTTTATTTAATTTTGGATACATTTGGGGGGTATGACAAGTTGAACTCTTAACCACTAGGTCAACATCACTCGTTACACACTTGCAACAAATAATAGGAAAGAACTTCCCAAAAGTAATTTAAGCCACTTTTTAGTTGTTCGAGTACTCAAAGCATGTCCTTGATTATGGACCATTATTATCAGTACATCTAGATTTTTTTTATATTTAATTATAATTTTGTTTAGTAAAGAGGGGGGGGGGGTTGTTAAACTAGTTAGTATCTCAATCAAAAGATTAGGTTTGAAGTAAAAGAAATTATTGAAAAACCTATGGCAGATTGGATTTGAATTAATGCTTAGGAGCTAGTGAAACTTGTTTTATCCATGAAGGTCCTCAAGGCCTGGATGTATTTATATGTATCTATCCTTTCTTTCTCTTCTGTGAAGTGGCAAGTGGCCAGAACGGGAACTTATTAAATTTTGTATATAATGGCTTGGATGTTTTGCCTCATATTGTAGCTTAAGTAGAACTTGTCTCAATAATTTGCTTGTGCCAGTTAACTATGATTATGCGATATGATCGAGCTAGATAGCGTTATTGTGTAATACCCACTTTAGCTACGATCTTTTCTCATCCTTTTAAACTCTCCAATTTTAAGGAGTCGAGATTGGAAATTTGGGAGGGGAGTTAAAATTGAATAATTGTGATGGTGGCATCGATAGTGAATACCGCCCTAGGGGGGTCTTAGGAACCCATAATTTTTGGTGCAATACTATAAAAATACTGCTATAAAAATTAAAATATTGTCAATTATTGTTAATTTTATGTAATAAGACTCCACATTCTAGCACTGAAGATTTTTGACTACTAATAATTTTACAGTTTGAAGAGATAATAGTTTAAGATTTTTGTCGTCTAAGACCCCACACCCAAACTTTTCTAACTACACCACTGCCTAATGACCACTGCCTAATGGTACCCTATAATTGACCTTTAGAAAGAAGAAAATTAAACAAAGGAGCCACGGACAACCTGAACGTGATCCACGTACCTGCAGGCTGCAATTCTCAGAGAAAATCCTGAACCAAACCTGAACGTGATCAACTTTTCCCATATCTGCTTAATCTGACCTTAGCCTTGCAAACATTATCTAACAAAATAAACTAGAAATGCTCTTTGTCAAGCTTAACTAAGAAACAAAATCAGAGATCTACCAAAGAAAGAAAAAAATGCTTATCAGCAAAGTTAATATTGAGACTCAATATGTATGGATATGTTGCTGGGTATTTTCTGATCACATGATACATTGAACGATTCCTGTATGTCTCGACCTTTATACTAATTATTTGGACAAAACTTTCAAACATAGAAGTCAATTGTACATTTACATCTTGAGAAACACAAAAAATTGGAATAAAATAAGTCATCAAAGGTGCGGAAACATAAACGAAATAAGCAAGGTATATAGCGGCCAGCTTCAATAAACCATTGAAGTGGATCATGAAAGAATCGTCATACAAAATTCAAAATCGATCTCATGCAACATAATGTAGATTATGCAAGATTCAATTAATCTTACAAATTACTACATACTGAAAAATCCTATAAAACAGTATATAAATTTGTACAACTTCTGGAGCGGGCACGTTTTCTAAGTAGGCACTAAGAATTGATTAGTCACTCTAGTCTTTATTTGGTTGTGCGCTAATTAAAATGGTGAGTCATGTTGCTTTTATCTTACATTACCAGTATGCAATTGAAAGAAATGGCTTCCAACTGTATGGAGACATGGTTCTACTGGGTGTGGGAGCTCATTACTAGCTAGGATTTATTCATTTGGGTCATGAGCCTCTCGTACATTATTCTTTTTTGTTAGCCTACTGCCTTTGTTTACTTAAATTACGATATCATCGATATTCAACAGGACTACTACTTTGCTCTCGTCATTATTGCATACGTCGTAATTGCTTTGTGTGCTTCAAGCCATTGTATTAGAGTTGGAGCTGCCACTAATGATTCAAGTACTTTCAATGTGCTTGATTATAGAGCTATCGGAGATGGAGAACACGATGACACTCTAGTATGGTTTGTTATAATACTCCTACAGATTTCGTTGTTTATTTTCAACTTAAATTAGAAACAAATCGTTCCGTCGCTCTTTTACTGCACATATATCTTGAACTTTCATCCCCCCAAATAACATGCTTACTTTTATGTTATTTATCTCGAAGGCGTTCTCGCAAGCATGGACAGATGTATGCAATGCTAGTGGTACCTCTAATACCACTCTTACTGTACCAGAAGGAAAGACATTTTTATTACAACCCATTTCATTCAAGGGTCCATGCAAATCTACCGGCATTCATATTGAGGTAGTGAATTGAATTATTACGAGGCTGAGTTCTCCATTCTTATCTACCGGCATTCACTTTTGACATGATTTACAATCTGAATGACAGATCCAGGGGAAAATTGTCGCACCAAGTGAAGTTAGTGCGTGGAAAAGATGTGAAGAGAATACTTGGCTACTTATTACGTATGTTGATAACCTCACTATAGACGGGCATGGAGAAATTGATGGAAAAGGCTCAAATTGGTGGGGGGAAAATGCTACTAATGTACGCACTTTTATCTCAATAAATCTTGTGAAGATCTGTTTTTTTTTTTATTTGTTTTTTGACAACGGCTTGTGAAGCTTCTTAGCATATAAACTCTTTCCCTTAATTTTTCAAGGTCTTTCGTTAGTGATTCTTTAGCTATGGAAACTCTATCGAATTAGCTTAACGTCTTGTTCATTCTTCCAGGAAGGAAGCGCATGCCATCGTCCCACGGTAAGTTAGACTTGCAGAATTCGATTATCATAGATTTAAGATTACTATTTTTTTTTTCTTTATGAAAGGGGCCTAATTAAATTAGTCATAATATGAATAATAAACAATAGTCAGTAAACTAACTTTTAACTCTACTGTAAAAAGTCAACTTGCAATAACCAGTGCTGTTTTTTTCTTAATGTTGCTTAATCAATTTCAGGCTTTGAGGCTAGTACATTGCAACGGCCTTCACTTAGAGGGCCTTACACACAAGGATAGCCCTGGGAATCACATAACTATTAGCGGTTGCAACAACTCAACTATATCAGATCTTCACATAATTGCACCTGAAAATAGTCCAAACACTGATGGGATAGACATATCTTCAACAAGCTATCTTCAAATTTATAACTCCTCTATGGAAACTGGTATGGTTATCATATCATTTAGGATGCAAACGTCTCTTCTGCGTATATGCTTGCTGCTCCTTCATGCAAGACATGCCATAGATTTACAATATTTCATACATTATATTCATATATAAAAACTTATTAAAAATCCTATTCACTAATTGATCGAGTTAAAGTGATCACTTATTAGTAATAATGTAATAAAATTGACCAATTTAAACCAAAAAGTGACTTGCAAGTACGGAGTATCATACAAGAATTATGTTTCTATATTATATATTGATCTCTTTATTCCGACTTTTATTTCTTGATCTTTTGATTGGAAAAAGGCGATGATTGCATTGCAATCGGCTCAGACACGACATGGATCAATATTACTGAAGTTACATGCGGGCCAGGACATGGCATAAGGTTCGTCTACAACTATTGAATGTTGATTGTTCATATATTACATGATAGACATCAAATTTCTAAACTTAGCACAGTACATATTGTTTTTTTGGTACTAACACTAAGAACAACTAATATTACGAGGAAAGGGGTAAAACCCCAAACAGGTTGAACTTCCAATTATTGGGTCAACCTTATTCCTTAAATCCAATACACTGTTAAAAATAGAACATGCATCAACTCTCTTGATTAACACTTGATACTAAATACTAAGCACATCGTAAACATTGTTACGTTAACGCCTTAGACATACATTTTATAACTCTTTTTGATGTCAACTTTCTACTTTCGATTTTCTGCTATATGCTTACTCCGTATCTGCTTATATCAATTGGACAAGTACAAACTACATCTTCAAGTACGAAAAATGTACTTGACTATTTACTACTCCGTATGTTATAGTGTGGGGAGCTTAGGGATGAACGGAGGTCAAGCAAAGGTGGAAGAAATACAAGTGCGAAATTGCACTTTCCGCAATAGCACAAATGGAGCAAGGATAAAATCATGGCAGGTACACATGTGCAATAAAACTCACCTATATAATGCTTGGTTTTTTTTCCCTCTCCTTTAATCTCAAATCTTTGTAACAAAATTTTGGAATAATGTTGTGCTGATGTGTTCTACCTCTTACATATGTATGTAGGGTGGATCAGGTTATGCAAAGAAAATCACCTACGAAGATATCATTCTCGAAGATGTCAATAATCCTATCATCATTGACCAATATTATTGTCCTGAACATAATTGTACAACTCAGGTAAACCCTGCTTAAAAACCCGATCAAAATTTTCAATAGAAAACTCAGTAAGATAACCGTACTAGATTAAAAACTAAAATCATGTTACGTTGCTATATATTTAATTTCATAATATAACTTTTTTATTCAAAACGCGATGAAACATACGTATCATCGAACTATTAGTGTGCATATCTATGAATGTTATGCTAATTTGTATCTGTATGTACGATGTAATTCAAGCCTTCGGCTGTGGAGTTCAGCGACCTGCAATTCGGTGGCTTCCGAGGAACTTCAACAAGTGACGCAGCAATTACCCTAAACTGTAGCCAGGCTATCCCATGCAGCAACGTTGTTTTGGATAACATAAACATTATTGCTTCAATTCCAGGGAAAAATGTCAGCTCCGTTTGCGTAAATGTCCAGGGGCAAGAAAATTCAGTTTTACCTCTAGTGCCTTGCCTGCAGAAAAGTTAGAAATGACTGGATCCTTCATTGTTAGAAATTTATGTTTCTGTCCCATTAATGTTAGTAATGTCACTGTAATCCATCGATTTAACTAATTAGTACAATACATAATCACCATTCAGAGAAGTACACATAGGAATTACAACTTTTTAATTTCTCTTTTTGTGCAAGCATATGATTAATGCATAACTAGTCAAGGTACGTTCGTTTGAGTACAAGCTGTTCGGGATCAATTGAGTGTTGAGGCGGGGGTGTGAGTAGGAGTAGGAGTATTTACATGGCAATCTACATATATTGGAGGAGATCCAACCTAATAAAATATAGGTAACGATGTACAATTTCATGCAATTAAGATCTCTTTGATTTAATCTGGAAATTCACAGTACTGTAACATAATTATATAAAGCAACCTGTCGTTGTCACTAGCGAATTAGCTAGATTGCTCTTTGAGAGATGCTAACAATAATTGAATCCTCTGATAATGTAGGTGATAGTAACTTTGATATTCATTTATTGTGAGTGACGTGGGCTTAGAAGAGCCAATTCTTATACTATGGACCCATGTCCATCTTTTTATGTGGTCACTCTCTTATTAAAAGGCAAAAATGTAGAAAACTTGAAGATTTAAAAAAAAAAACTGTCAAACTTTCCCACCTTTTTACCACTTTGTGTCTAAGGGGTCCATATTAAAAAGTGGACATGGGTCGATATTATAATTTGTGTAAAAGAGCACTTTACGTGATAATATATGTTAACTGTCATTCTTTGTTTAGAAAGAAACAAAGTCTCATGAAAATATATATTGGACTTCATAATGACCCCACTTTTATGTCATAAATTTTTATATGAAACCGTTTAATTTTAAATTATACGGAGTATATAGACTGTCTTATTTATTATTTAGCGTAAACTGGTCACTTTTTTACCGTAAAAATAAAAGTAAGCACTTTATTATAACTCAACTTGTGATTGAATCTATTTTAAACTTAAATTAGACCCTCTCTTTCGATAATTTGTGATCTTATCTTGGATACTTGTTTGCATTCTAAAGTATCCATTGTTATGGGAGAGGATGTAAAAGACCAACGGTCAGAATTATAAAAAATAGCTAGGATTGCCTTAGTTGTTCAACATTGGTAGATTGGGTATTGGATATGTCTCCCTAACAACTTAGCAAGCTATATCAAAGGTAATACTTATGATCTTGGTTAAGGCTATGATGATCTTGGTTAAGGCTATGAGTGTGTTTGGTAAAAATGGCTGAAAAGGGATTTGGAACCTGAAAACGGTAACTTAAACCTGATCAGGTGATTGATTTTTTTTTTTTTTTCAAATTTCCCAAATAGCTTATGTTTTTAGTCAACTAAATAACGGATAATATCTTCTAGACATGGAGTAACAGCCTCAATATTACCCACGGCATTAATATTGGTGGTCTGGGGAAGACCGCATATGCAGACACTTAAAACAGCAACTCCTCTCTACGATTTATGCAGTTTGTGGTAGAAGATCATTGTACGTCTTTGCCTCATTTATCAGTCACCATGAAATGGTTTGCACGCATGAGCAAAAAGACAGTATCTACTTCCTTTGATAAATTCGGTTTTGCCTCTTGAAAGTCTAGTAATCAAGATAATTCCATTTTTTTCAATGCCAAGTATATATCTAGCACTCATTCTTTCTTTGAGTTAAGAGATGGGGAGTATTAGCATCAATGTCTGCACAAATGGTGCCGAGTCCAACTACGACCGCATGAAAGAGCTGAAGGCTTTGGGTGACACAAAGTCGGGAGTGAAAGGATTGGTGGATGCTGGTGTCGAAAGCATTCCTAAGATATTTATTCGACCTCCTGACAAGCTTTTCGAAGAAGTGAATACCCCTAAAGTCAACCTCCAAGTTCCGGTTATAGATTTTAGAGACATTGTTGGGAATGATCGCAATGATGAGATTGTTAAACAAGTTCTTTGTGCATCAGAAAAATGGGGTTTTTTTCAAGTGATCAACCATGGAGTCCCTCAAGAAGTCATGGATAAGATGCTGCAGGGGATTCGGATGTTCCATGAGCAGAATGCCGAGACTAAGAAAACACTTTATAGTCGTGACTCGAGAAAACCAGTAGCGTATAACACGAATTATGACCTTTATAAATCAAGAGCTGCAAATTGGAGGGATACTTTAGCTGTTAGTAACTTAGTGCCCGGTCATCTTCACCCTAAAGATCTACCAGAAATATGCAGGTAAGTCATCATTGTTAAATTAATGAAGTGTTTAGTCACGGTCTTTTAACTGTTGAAAGAATTTATGTTACACATAATACATAGACTTGAATTTTATTTAAGCGTGATACCGATTTCTTCTGAAGTATATCATACTATTTGAGAATAAGTTAATTGAACTATCCAAGTATTTAGGTCCATATCAAAAGGTTGAGTACACTGGTGACGCGAAAAGACCATGTAGTGTAGGGTGGGAGTGGTGGACTTTACATTTGTAACTCTTAGGACATGTTTACATGAATTGCTTTGCAGGGATGCGACTATGGACTACATCAACCATGTGATGAAGCTAGGAGACATTCTGCTAGAGTTGCTCTCTGCGGCTCTTGGACTGAGACCCGGTTATCTTAAAGAAGAAATAGAGTGCAACAAGGGATGGAGCATGGTAAACCATTACTACCCTTCATGCCCTGCTCCTGAACTGACATTAGGAACCGGTAAACATTCAGATCCAGCATTCCTGACTATCCTTTTGCAAGACCAAATCGGCGGTCTCCAAGTGCTTCATGAAAATCAGTGGGTTGATGTTCAACCTGTTCCTGGTGCTTTTGTAGTAAACATCGGAGACATCCTCCAGGTTTTCTTTTCTTCTGAGATTTTCGTTTTGCATAATACTTATTGTCCTGCGCACAAGGTTTCATATTAGATGTTAATTTGATGCAGATATTGTCCAATGATAAGCTTAAGAGTGTATACCACAGGGTGACCGCTAATCGGGTCGGACCAAGATTATCAGCAGCACTATTTTTCAAAGGTGACTTATCATCAACAAAATTATATGGACCGATTAAAGAGTTTCAGTCAGAAGAAAATCCACCTGTTTATGGAGAATTTATCCTTAATGACTTCTTCAGTCACTTCTTTTCCCTGCCGCTTAATGAACCCGGAATTGAGTACTACAAATTATGTAATCAAGGAGACAGGCAGTAGTCGAGGAAATAAATCTTCCTTTAGGTAACCAAAATGAGGAAATTTCCGAGCATATGGAGTCCAAAAATGAGGCCAATGGAACTGTCTTTTTGCCATAAGTGGCTTACGGAAATCGGATTTTTGAATAAACTACGCGAGAAAGTTCTGCATAGTTCGTGTACTTCCCGACTTCCGCAACAAATGGTTACTGCTCCAGTTTTTAGGTGTCTTTCAGACGCTCAAATGTGGTGGTGTTTATGCAGGATTGTGCATCGGTATAATGCCAAGTCTAAATGCGTTAAGAGTCTTCTTTGTTGCTTCATGTGAAGTTTGATCTTGCATGTTTCATAGGGGTTAGTTTAATCTGTGCGTTCACATCTCATGCTGAATATAAAATTGTCCCATGGTCTCTCTTCTGAGTGACGATCAGTTTTGCAAGCATCGCTCTTCAATTCTTTATTGAAATAGTTGAAAACTGATGTTTATCGTCTTTGCTTCCCAGTATTAGAATTCTTAACCACCAAATTCAATGATTCAATTCCATCTTTTATAACAGATTATGAAATCGTCCATACACATGTACTGAAAATTGTTATATTTTGCAGTGCTGTCGTTATTTTGACAGGGCACTACTAAAGTACTAACTAGTTGTTACTGCTAGCAGCAGTATGACATAATATTCTTTTTTTTTTTTTTTTGATAAAAAGTATGACATAATATTCTTCGTATGCTCAATCTATTCTTATTATCTTCCATATTCCCCCTTTTCATTTGTTTGGGTTATTGGTTACGTGAGCCTCTCATAATTGACATAGCCTAGATCAGTAGATGACTTCTAGTCTTCAATCTTAGCTGAATACAGAGACTTAATTCCGGTAGATGGTAGCCAATCTGTATCCGAGTCCGACATGCATACTCAATTGAGCGGCAAAAAGATATCTACTGGCCTACTGTCCATGTAGTCACTGCTAAGTTCATACTCTCCTTCAGCAAAAAATACGTACTTCTTAAGAGATGAGCAGCAATATTGCCACGAATCATGGATCTCAATCTTGTTATGATCTTACGGAATTCGATGAGAGGAAAACTGGGGTCAAAGGGGTGGTAGATGAAGGAGCACGTAAAGCTGCTAGCATATTTGTTTGACCATCCGAGGATCGTCCAAAGGAATATAGTACTGTACCTTGTATAAATCTTAAAAATGTTAGAGCATCAGAGAAATGGGGAATTTTCCAAGTGGCGAACGTGAATCATAGGGTTCCCTAACTTCCCTTGGAAGTGTTAGACAAGATGATGGTAGGGACTCGGATATTTAATGAGCAAGATCCGGACACTTTGAGGTTTGGGTTGGGAATGGAAGGTTGACCCCGAAGTCCCAATTGATAAAAGTCTCTTGTTTGTTTTAGTATGGTTGGGAGTTGAGAGGAGATTGGACGATTGGTAATGGGAGTTGGGGGGCTTAATTCGGAGTGAACGATTATGAGGGCAAGGCTGATAATTGGACTTAGGAATTCAATAACAAATATAAAGTTACTTTTTTTTTTTTTTTTTGAAACATATAAAGTTACTTAAATACCCACACTTTAATATAATTAACTCAGCTTAACCATTCAGTTCTCACTAAAAAATGGACATAAACGTAAACTTAATTATTTTATTCCTTATCCAAATCCCACATTTCAAATATGGGAGTTGAAGTTATTTGATAAATTCGCACCTCAAATTCCCACTTAAATTCTCACGCCAACTCTCATTCCCGATTCCATAATATGCCAAACGAGATATTATGAGGAGATGTGCGTTCGAACTCCTTGTGGTTGCCATACATTTTTTCATGTAGAAGCATTGATGAGACAATATTTATTGACGTAGGGGAAAGCTAACTTAGAATTCTATCTTCTAGACTTATGCCAAACGAGATATTATGAGGAGATGTGCATTCGAACTCCTTGTGGTTGCCATACATTATTTCATGTAGAAGCATTAATGAGACGTATTCATTGACGTAGGGGAAAGCTAACTTAGAATTCTATCTTCTAGACTTATGCCAAACGAAATATTATGAGGAGATGTGCATTCGAACTCCTTTGTGGTTGTCATAGATTGTGTCATGTAGAAGCACTGATGAATCTTGTATTCAGTCGACGTAGGGAAAAGCTAACTTAGAACTCTATCTTCTAGACTTGTAAGTTGTAACAACTTCGAATTCCTCACCGCATATTTATTGGTGGGCTGGGGATCAGGACAGATACAGACACTCCGCTCTCAATGATTTATGCAGTTTGTGGTAGAAGATCATTGTATGTCTTTGCCTGAGTTATCTGCAACCACAAAATACTTGGTCCTGTTAATTGAGTGGCGGTGGCCCCGTTCCGTTTTCTTTGTGGAATTTCTCAAACGTTATCAGTAACCATGAACTATTGGTTTAAAATACCATCAAACTGATTAATGAGACATGTCACAAACTGTTAGTATGTCAATCTTCCTTTGTTCTTAATATAAATATACTAATTGACTGGTTGATCAGTTGGTCCTCTCACACTTGATCTATTACTTCGACCAGAATTTAGTGACATAGGAACCTGGATAATTTATTTGCATATACTCCTTGTACATTTGGTTCTTCTAGAACCCTTCATGCTACATGACACACGGTCGCACTTCAATGAACAAAAAGACAATATTTGCTTGCTTCTATAAATTCAGTTTGTTCTCTTGAAGTAAAGTATTCAAGATACTTCCATATTTTCTTGTACCAAGTTAGTTTCACTCTTTTGTTATTTGAGTTAAAAGGATGGGGAGTATTAGCATCGATGACTACACAAATGGTGCCGAATCCAACCATGACCGCATGAAAGAGCTGAAGATTTTGGATGATACAAAGTTGGGAGTGAAAGGATTGGTGGATGCTGGTGCTGAAAGCATTCCTAAGATATTCATTCGACCTCCTGACGAGCTCTCTGAAGAGCTGAATACCCCTATTGTCAATCTCGAAGTTCCGGTCATAAATTTGGGAGACGTTGGCAGGAACAATTGCAACGATGAGATTGTTAAACAAGTTCTGTATGCATCAGAAAAATGGGGATTCTTTCAAGTGATCAACCATGGAGTCCCTCTGGAAGTCATGGATAAGATGCTGCAGGGGAATCAGATGTTCCATGAGCAGAATGCCGAGGCTAAGAAAGTGTTTTACAGTCGTGATGTAACAAAACCCGTTGTATATAACACAAATTATGACCTTTATACATCAAGAGCTGCAAATTGGAGGGATAGTTTGGCATTCAGTAACGTACATACCGCCACCGGTCAACTTCAACCTGAGGATCTACCTGAAATATGCAGGTAAGTCACCATTGTTAGATTTGTGAAGTGTTTAGTCAAGGTCTTTTTGATTGTTGACAAAATTTATGTTACATATAGACTTAATTTTTATTAGAGTGTGATCTCACTTTCTTCTGAACTTTCATACTATATGAGAATGAGGCCCTGTTCTCCTCGCTTGAATTCCAGTTCCCGCCAGTTCCTCAAGAACCTTCCTGTTCAGTTTATTTCACGTGAAGATCACTAGGCTAAGTTAAACCATCCAAGTATTTAGGTTCATGTCGAAAGCTTGATTACACTCAGTAACGCGAAAAGACCATTTAGTGTAGAGTGGGACTTTGGAGTGGTGGATTATACGTTTATAAATGTCGGGACATGTTTACATGAATTTGCCTTGCAGGGATGCGACTCTGGACTACATCAACCATGTGATGAAGCTAGGAGAAATTCTACTAGAGTTGCTGTCTGCGGCTCTTGGACTGAGACCAGGTTATTTAAAAGAAGAAATGGAGTGCAACAAGGGATGGAGCATAGTAAACCATTACTACCCTGCTTGCCCTGCTCCTGAATTGACATTAGGAACTAGCAAACATTCTGATCCAGGATTCCTGACTATCCTTTTGCAAGACCAAATCGGCGGTCTCCAAGTGCTTCATGAAAATCAGTGGGTTGATGTTCAACCTATTCCTGGTTCCTTTGTTGTAAACATTGGAGACATGCTCCAGGTTTCTTTCCTTCTGTCAATTTCTTTTTGTAAGTTACAGCATGGTACTTATTTTCCTGTGCACAGGGTTTCATCATCGATGTGAATTTGATGCAGGTATTGTCCAATGATAAAGTTAAGAGTGTTTACCACAGAGTGACTGCTAATCAGGTTGGACCAAGATTATCAACAGCACTATTTCTCAAAGGTAATAAATCATCAACAAAGTTATGTGGACCAATTAAAGAGTTGCTGTCAGAAGAGAATCCACCTGTTTATGGAGAATTCATTCTCAACGACTACTTCACACACTTCTTTTCCCGGCCGCTCAATGAGCCAGGACTTGAGTACTACAAAATTACGAAATCAAGGTGACGGGCAGTAAAAGAGAAAATAACTCTTCCATGGTGACCAAAATGAGGAAATTCCTACACATGAACTCCACAATTGAAGCTAACTGAACTATCTTCTATATATGGCTTATGTATTGCACCCATATGAGGTAAACTACTATCTAAGTAAGTGAGAAAGCGTTGCATAGTTCGTGCACTTATGCAACAAATGGTTAATGCTCCAGCTTTTAGGTGTCTTTTAGAGGCTGATTGTGATGTTGATGTTTGTATTGGATTATGAATCTGTATAATGTAAAGTCTTGAATGGGTTAAAGTCTTTATTATGCTCTATGTGAAGCTGTAGCTTGCATGTTTCAAGGGCATTGCTAGTAAAGTTGTAAGTAATAGCTAGTTAGCCTCAAGCAACATTGCTAGTACTTGTTCTTTGATTACTATGTTTACATTCAGAAATCAGAATATACTCTATCAAGTCAACACCTTTAATGAAGCAGTTGAAAACTGATGTTTATGGTCTTATCTCCCCAGTATTGGAATTCCTAACCACCATATTTAATTCCATCTTTAATTAAAGACTTTGAAATCGTCTACACGCATAAGTAATCGTTACATGTTTAAATACTGTCGTTAGTTTGACAGGGCAGTAGCCAGCAGGACAGAATTAATTTTCTTTACAGTATGTTTAATCAATTCTTTTTTCTTCCTTATGAACTCTTATTGTTTGTTTGGATTAACAGTTAAATGAGCCTCCTGTCAATATTGACTTAGTCTACATCAGTAAAAGACTTCAATCTTTGTTGAATACCAATACTTAATTCCGGTAGCCAATCACTATCCGACAAACTTCATTGAGCACACGGGATATAAATTGTATTTAAGACAGTGTACTAATGAATCTAATGAAATGAGTCAAATGTTCACTGCTAAGTTCATAAATTCCTTTAGGTTTTAGCCAAAAAAAAAAAAACATACATTCTTAAGAAATGACCAGCAATAATGCCATGAATCATAAATCTCAATTTAGCTATGATCGTACTAATGATCTCAAAGAATTTGATGAGAGAAAAGCTGGGGTCAAAGGGCTGGTAGATGAAGGAGCAGGAAAAGTTCCTAGCATATTTGTTCGACCTTCCGAGGATCGTTCCAAGGAATTTAGTACTTGTCAAGAAAAATTGACTGTACCTATTATTGATCTTGCGTATGCTAAGGGAACAAATGACAGAGCTATAAAGACTGTAAAAGAAATCCTTTCGGCATCTGAGGAATGGGGATTTTTCCAAGTGGTGAATCATGGGGTTCCCTTGGAAGTGTTGGACAACATGATTGAAGGGACTCGGATGTTTCATGAGCAAGATGTTGAGACTAAGGAGTTTTATAGCCGTGATAGATCAAAGCAAGTCAAGTTTAATACAAACTATGATTTCTACAAATCAAAAGCTGCGAATTGGAGGGATAGCTTGTATGTCAACTCTGTATTTACTGGTGGAGTTGATCCTCAAGAGCTGCCTCTAATATGCAGGTAAGCTTTCTCGTCTTGTCTATGGAGTTTCTTTGATGTTATACATCTGTACACCAACAATAAAACCAGTAATTACATCAATTTTATGATGTCGTTCTGACTGGAAGAGCTATTTAGCTTCTTACATTAAACATGTTTCAACAAGCTAGGTCTCAGCAAGTATCATTAGCTTCACTACTAGGCAATATATTAGCTAAAAGAAGTTTTTGCAGGGATGCTATATCAGATTATATCAACCATGTGATAAAGCTAGGTGACCTCCTACTAGAGCTACTATCAGTGGCTCTGGGACTCAAACCAGACTATCTCCAGGAAATGCAATGTACAAAAGGTTGGAACTTCGTCTGTCACTATTACCCTGCATGTCCAGAGCCAGAATTGACCATAGGAGCCAGCAAACACTCTGATCCTTCATTTATCACAATACTTCTGCAAGACCAAATTGGTGGCCTTCAAGTACTTCATGATAACCAATGGGTCAATGTTGAGCCTCTCCCTGGCGCTTTAATTGTTAACATTGGTGACATTCTTCAGGTTGTGTTTCTAAGCTTATACTCTGTGTGTTCCTGTGGGAAGTTTGCAAGTGAAAATGTGGGGGGAGAGGGAATTCAAACAAACCTTAACTTTCCACTTGAACAGAAAGAGTACTATCTACATTGTTGCCTTGTCATAGTTGTAATTGCTAACATTTGCTTAATTTTTATACAGATTATGTCAAATGACAAGCTGAAAAGTGTGTATCACAGAGTGACTGCAAATAAAGTTGGGCCAAGGATTTCTGTTCCTTTCTTTATTACAGGCCATTTTTCATCTCCAATTATATATGGTCCAATTAGAGAGCTAATAGCAAAAGAAAATCCACCAATTTACAAGGAGTTTACTCTTGCTGAGTTCTACACATACTTCTTCTCGCGGCCTCTAAATCAGCCAGGAATTGAACACTTCCAAGTTACAAAGTGCTGAAAATGGCAATTAGATTTTAAAGGATGTGGTCTTTTAATGATACGAACAGTAGTAAGAATAAAGAGTAGATATGAGTATGTTTGCAATGTAACTTTCAAAAAGACTTCTTCAACATATGTTAGTCTGTTACTATGCTCTCAGTAGTCTTTTTTTCCCCTAGGGGGATGAAGTTGACCAAAAAATTGTAAAATAGAAATAATTAGCAAGTGAGGTTTGAATTTGGCTAAATAGTACGGTGTCAATATTAGACACAAAGCTTTATTTTATGTACATTATAACGATTAATGCTGAGCATATGAGAATTTAAATACGAGACAACCTACCGATAGATTTCACTTCCGACTCCAAGCACCAGGTTTTACGGGGCAACCTACAGACAGGTTGCACTTCGGACTCCAAGCCGCAGGGTGAACTTTGACACCCTTCCACTATTTCTGATTATTTGTCAATATCAGGATTCTCACTCTAAATTCTAAAGTCTAATCCAAAAGCACTACACTATTTTAAAATCATGCCTAAAAATATTATAGCCGAAACCAGAACAAGAAATACACAGAAAAGATAAGATAGTATCCCAAAGTCCCTTAGTTAACTACTCTTTGCTGCTACATGTGATATGCTTCGTTAAGTATGAGAGTGATGTTGCACTTCATCCGCCACAATAGCCGCCGCCTTGCAATAAAGTCATATGCAGGTATGCCCATATGGCCATTTGTCAGGGCCGTCCTGTTCATTTCCGAGGCCCCGTGCTAAACTTAAAAATTGGGCCCCTATAAATTTTTTAGTATAACATTTTTTTATGCTTTTTACCGACAATAATTAGGGTAATGATCCAATTATATTGATATAAAAATAATTGTTTTGCAACTATATAATGGTCTCTTCCACTTAAAAAATATGCGACATTTATTTAAAAAAAACATTCTACATTCAAATTTTCACTTAAATATTGTGAACCTTGTATTACTTTTTGACGAAAAATTATAAAATGAAACCGTGCTAGTAGAAAAAAAAGAAGAAAAAAGAGAAGAAAAAACAATGTTATTTCAACAACCATTTTCAAACAAAAAAAAATAAAGAAATGAAATGAATATCAAAAAAAAAACATTGGAAAGTGCCAACCAAGGCCCAAATTAAGCAAAAAGTAGATAATTTAATGAATGTGCTGGGATTTGAACCTAGTACCTAGACTATCAAAAGTTATCTTTTTACCAACTGTGCTAATACTTAGCTATGCTAACTTAACAAAGCAAATGTTATATAAAAAGAAGTCAGTACAGAAATTTGGGGCCCTTTTAAAGTGAAGGCCCGGTTCCATTGCACACTTTGCACATGCTATGGGACGGGCCTGCCATTTGTTATTGTCTCTTCTGTACGCATACTTCTTCAAAGTTTACGGCCATAATAATATTAAGAAACATATGTCGATGGAAGCCTTCAAACAGTGGCAAAGTCAGAAAATTGTAAGTATAGTGTCAAAAATACTAAAATTTAGCTTCTTCTAGTGGGGTCAATTAACTATATAATCATTGATCCAACCATATTTTTTTTGTTATACCCTTATATTTATGGAGTACATTGAATTATACTACATATTAAGTAGTGGCGTAGCCAGAAAATTTGGGGTGTGGGGTCTTAGATAACCAAAAAATTGAAAATTTAGTAGTCAAGAATCCGCATGGTGAAGAGAGTGGGGTCTTATTGTACAAAAATAACAATATTTTAATATTTATAGTAGTTTTTTTACCTTTATTTATAGAATTGCATCAAAAGCTGTGGGGTTTTGACAACCCCCACCTTATAATGTCCCTCCGCCACTGATATTATTAAGGTGGCTCCGCCACTGCCCTTCAAACATGAAGAGACCCTCTCCAATTTTGTAACTGCCAACAGGCAACAGTAGATACTCCGTTCATTCTTCATTTTTTGCCTCATCCTCCATTTCTGTTGTTTGGTTTATTCATAAGTTGAGCTTCCCAATATTGACTTGGTCTAGAATATGACTTCACTCTTCAATACAACTACCGAGTATTAACTATTTAACTCCCTTAGTTGTATGAGACTGTTTGATTTCAAGTTAAAAGATGATTCTAAATTAAAATAAAGTAATTATTGTTTGGCTTAAAGTGTTATTCATAAAATATGACCATTTTAACCCAATAACGTGACCAAGCTTAATTTTACTAAAATGAAACCGCCTCTTCTAATATTTTACGCCATTATACAATCCGTAGTTGACACGCTATAAGCATTTAAGTGATTAATTCTTAGGCCTAGTATATACACACATTCACACAGGTAAGATCATATACTCCAAATCCATATAGTAAAGAATTCCCTAAGAAAATGAGTAACCAGAGTACCATCAATCATGGATCTCAATATGACCGTAAGATCGATCTCAAGGCATTCGACGAGAAAATAACCGGGGTGAAAGAGCTGGTAGATGAAGGAGCAGAAAAAGTTCCTAGCATATTTGTTCGACCATCCGAGGAACTTTCTAATGAATACACTTGTCAAGAAAACTTGACTGTACCAGTTATAGATCTTGCTCGTGCTAAGGAAATAAATGATAGAGTTATGGAGACTGTCAAAGAACTCCTTTCGGCATCAGAGACATGGGGATTCTTCCAAGTTGTGAATCATGGGATTCCCTTGGAATTGAAGTGTTAGACAAGATGATTGAAGGGACTAGGATGTTTCATGAGCAAGATGTTGAGGCTAAAAAGGAGTTCTTTAGTCGTGACAGGTCTAAAAGGGTCTCGTATAATACAAACCATGATTTCTACAAAACAAAAACGGCTAGTTGGAGGGATAGTTTGTACGCCAACACTTTGTTTACAGGTGTACTTGATCCTCAAGAACTACCAACAATATGCAGGTGAAGTTCCTCTGCCTTGTCTTATCTTGTTATTTCCGAATTTGATCTGGTACAGAGTTTTTGAGGTTATGGTACATTTGTTTACAGATGTCTAATATGCGACATAAATGCATGTGTGTCCGGAACTAAGACACAGTAAATTTTGAAATTTTGCATTTTTTAGCTCAAAATGAAGTGTCTAATATCATTACCTTTGTCCGTGTGAAGAGTGCCCAGCACGGATGTTTAAGGGAAAATGAAGAGTTCGAGTTTCATTGAAGTTGTTTGAAATATATTGCTAAAAGACGTTTTTGCAGGGATGCGATAGTGGACTTTATAAGCCATGTAATCAAGCTAGGTGACCTCTTACTCGAGTTATTATCAGTGGCTCTTGGACTGGATCCGGACCATCTCCGCGAAATGCAATGCACTCAGGTTTGGAACTTGGTTTGTAACTACTACCCTGCATGTCCAGAGCCAGAATTGACATTAGGAGCCAGCAAGCACTCTGATCCTTCATTTCTCACAATACTTTCACAAGACCAGATAGGTGGCCTTCAAGTACTTCATGATAACCAATGGGTTGATATTGAGCCAATCCCTGGTGCTTTGATCGTTAACATTGGAGACATTCTCCAGGTTCGGTTTCTTTGTTCTCATTACTATTACTTGCTATGTTGTTCGGACTCGGTATCCAGTATTTGACATAGTTGGGTGTTCCGATGTCAAACTAAGCGAAATTTTCAAATGTTTATATGATGTGTCCATATCCGTGATATGTGTAAAAATTGTCCAACACAGATACATGAGAAACTAAAGAGTCCAAGCTTTATAGTTTACATGTATATCTACACTGTTGCCTTTTTATTACATTACTAATATTTGTGATTGCTAACCTTAGTTAATCCATCTACAGATTATATCTAATGACAAGTTGAGAAGTGTATATCCAGAGTGGTTGCAAATAAAGTTGGGCCGAGGATTTCCTTTCCATTCTCCATTGCAGGCTTTTTTTCATCTCCAAAGATATATGGACCAATTAAAGAGCTGATATCAGAAGAAAACAAATCAATTTACAAGGAGTTTACTCTTGCTGAGTTGACGAGTTGTTCACATACTTGTTTTCCCGACCTCTCAATCAACCTGGGCTTCAACACTTCAAGTTAGAGAGCTGAAACTGGCAGTTGGATTTTAAACTTTGTGGTCTTTCACTCATACGAACATATTAGTAAAGAAACTAAGAGTAGATATGTGTATGTCTTCAGGTAATTTTCATCAAGACTGTTCAGATCGATTCTTCATTTGACTATGTGCTATTTTACCTAATAAAGTAGGGGGTATGAGGGTATCCCGTATCTGATAGTGATATATTTTGGATATCGTGGGCCAAGTTCTTTTTTTTTAATGTCGAAACCCGCGTGCAGCTGCTATTTTTGGTGCACAGCACTATGATAAACCCGTAAGTATATGCAATAGCTTGCTAATCACACACACCAGGTTGTTATCAATGTGACAAACTCTAACTCTAGTGACATATGTATCAAGCAAAAATCCATTTCACATTGCCACTAAGAGGATTTGAACCTGAGACTAAGAGTAATTTCACCTCCCACCATAATAGTTGAGCCAACCCTGAGATCCGAGTTTAATTTTTTTTTTTTAATAGTAGACGAAGTAGTCGAAGGCTATTTCAGGACACTTTTGAATGTATTGTTTTTCAAAGATACTGAAGCTATGTTTGGCACACCATTTCAGGTAGCTTATAAGCTAATTTTGACTTGTTTGACTTTAAAAGACTTGTTTGACCAAAACCCGAAATGTTTGGTAACTATATTATCTTATTAGCTTATAAGTCTTTTTTAGCTTCTCAAAAATAAGCTAACCCAAGTAGCTTATTGGAAAAAAATAAGGTACTGGTCATAAATCTATTCCATTTTTGCCTCAATACTTTTTACCAAATAACAAGCCTACCTATTAAAAATATTCTTTCCAAATATAAATATGTCTTTTATGTTATTTTGTCAAATATCAGTTGCTTGTTTAACAATTGTACCAAACACATCTATTAAATTCAGTTACCTTATCAGGTCTAAAATTTCAGCTACTTAATCAGGTAACTTATCAGTTTTTAGTCACTTCTCAGTTTTCAGTCACCTTATCAGTTTTCACCTATCTTATCAATCTATTTTGCCAAACATAGCCTAAATGGTAAATCTTGCATATTGGAGCAATGAATTGTTGTGAGAGAAGAGATATTTAGATTGTATACGATGCTTTCTGAATTCAAATTTGGAAACATTTTTATTAGAAACAGTCAATATTTACTGCTTTTATAGAAAATGTACTAGTTTGCTCAACTTTTGAGGTTACTTATTATCACAATTGATCATTTGTGTTTATTGCCCCTTTATTTTTGTCATACAAATTGGAACTTCGGATGAAACATAATGACAAATTATTTCTTGATTTCAATAAAAACCTTTATATGCATTTTGTATCCCTTTGCCATTAGAGAGAGTTTTGATGGTATGGTTTGCTTTGGAGGTCTGGAGCTAAATTTTTGACCCGATCTCACGCCTAATTAACAGGGAAAAATTCTGTTTGTAGTTGCATCTCAATATTGGATTGGTAGAATGGTAGTTAGTTCCTTAGGAGAGACCTCGACCCTTTACTTTGAAATATTATCTACGTCGGGCTAAAAATATAGAGCAACCATTCTAAAGTGTTTAGACTAGTCTAGCAGCCATCACCAAAAAATATAATACTCAGTAAATAATGACTGGAGACCGGACATTCCCACTGAGGCGTGCGAGCCAATATAATTTTGATGTTGGTAGACAATTGTAGTTGGTATAATCATGATCTTGATTGTTGAGTTTTCTTCCTAGATGGAGTAACACACAAAGCAACCCTTTTGGCAATCACTATAATCTTTGTTAATCATCACCCTTTACTCTATACTTGTCTTACACACTTTATCAGTTGATCATTACCTCTTACCATTTTTCTAAGCTTTCTATTTCCTGCTGTGTCTATCCTATATTTCATTAAATTATATCACTTGCAATATGACTAATTCTTATAGAATCCATATTTATATCTGTGGTATAAATTTTGACACCCTAAAGAGTTTCCATTAGTGTTGTTAAATAATCAACTTTGAGTTTGGTTGATGATTGAAACATTTGTTAAGATGTAGAGGTTATTTAATGGGTAGTTAGTTGAGGAGTTGGTTTGTCTTGGTTGAACAAAGAAGATAGAAGAAAATGAAGGATTTTGCAGGAACTCCGGGCACTGTGACAGGGCTTGCTCTTAGGATTGCTCAATTCGTGTTTGCTGCAGGTTCCATTGCTTTTATGGCTACCACTTCCAGCTTCTTCAATTTCACTGCTTTCTGGTACTCATTTAATAATCTTTGCGCAACTAGAGACTTGTATGCATATAGATATGTCATATGTGATTGATTTTCTTTCTATCTAAATACTTATAATTCCAACATGCTAAACTTTACCATGTGTAACCTTTTTTGTTCACAATTTTGTGCTGATTATTGGTGTTGCTATATGTTAACCAGCTTTATATATGATGTTTTTGTACCACTTGAGTGTTCCATTTGTAAGTTTAAATCGCAATGCCTTCTTAGTTCTTACTAATGTACTGATGGACCGTGAATAAAGTGAGTGAGATAGGATCTGACATCTGTGGCTACTTGCATTAGGTGGATTCTGTGTACTGTGGTACAGAACCATGCTGAATCATGCTGTTTGGAAAACTCCAGTTTACATAATGTACTGATATCTTAAATTTCCCTAGTTGTAGAGCATTTTAGTCCTCCATGGGAATTACCCTAAAGATGCTTCAAAGACCGATTATTTAGCCTTCTCTGTTCAGAATAGCATAAGTATATTGAATACTGATCATGTCTTGGTAGAAAGTCTGTTCTTAGAATGTCACTCTTCTAAGTTTTGTTTTAGTTACAACGACAGTCGACCGGAGCCTAAAGTTGCAAAGTATAGCAGTAAAGTAGTAGTCCATGTATGGATATCTTGTTAGTATCTGCATTTATTTGATCAGAACTGTCAATTGGCTACAACTTTTTGTTTTGCGATCAATGCTGTCAAACCTGTTTATCGCTGAATTTGCCAGCTAAACACAACTTGATCAATTTGAGGAGCATCAGTGGCTTGTTTACCAATTGGAGCTTTCAGAAAGAAGTCTTTGTATGCTTAATTTCTGCCATGTCTGATCCCCTGAGAATGTATCTTTTCAGGAACTAATACTCTAATACTGCCAGTTCAATACTAATCATTGTTGTTGTGTTTGGAAGGCCTGTGATCAAAGTTTGAAATAAATGCTTGCCTTTGCAGCTATCTCATAGCTTCCATGGGTTTGCAAGTAATGTGGAGCTTAGGCCTTGCCTTGTTGGATGCCTATGCACTTGTCAAGCAGCGAGTCCTCCATAACCCGATCCTGGTCAGCCTCTTTGTAATTGGAGATTGGGTAGGCCTTCCAGTCACACTTTGTAATTGGAAAATGGAGCAATCAAAAACTTCCATTGTTGTTGATGCATAATATATTGAATGTTGTGTGTACACAGGTAACAGCGACATTGTCACTTGCAGCAGCTTCTGCTTCCGGAGGCATTACAGTCCTGTATTTTCATGATCTTGGAGGCTGCACCATTAGAACAGAATGCCAAAAGTACCAGCTCTCAGTTGCTTTAGCCTTTATAAGCTGGCTAATGGTATTCATATCGTCACTCATCATGTTCTGGCTTCTTGCTGCAGGCTAGATCTTCTAGCGTAGGATTCTTGACCAGGAAATGTTAAAACATTATATTGTACACTGTAAATAGAAATTAATATAGTATAGGAAAGGTATAACAAGGATTCTTTTCTTTTGTTTCCCTCCATTCTTAGGAATATGTTTGTTAGGATTTTCCTTGTTGCAAAATGTCGGGCTTAAACGTTGTATTTGGAAGTTTAAGTAGCATTGTCATCTACTCATCATTATCGTATTATTTTTTTTAGTAAACATGTCATTAAAAAAATATTATTTAATGCATCTACTCATCATTATCGTATTATTTTTTTTAGGAAACATGTCATTAAAAAAATATTATTTAATGCAACTACTCATCATTATCGTATTATTTTTTATTAAAATATTATTTTTTTAATGCATCTAAAAATGCACATCTTATTCAATCTCATCTTTTCATATATTTTTCAGTTTTGAATTTAAATATAACAATATAAAAAAATTAGAAAAAAAATTATGATAAGGATATTATTATGTATAACAAGCCACACATTGATGTAAATATATGTCATTTCAATTTTCATAGGTTTGAAGTATATAATTGGATGTAATATAGACGGTTTCAAACGAACCAAAAAGGTGCTCCTGACCTTTAGTTAACCCAAATCTACGTCAAATTTTATTTTTTAATATTCAAAGCTAAATGAACTTACATTTTTGTTACTTGATCAAAACCTAGACGATCCTAACCTAAATGAACCTACATTATTGTTATTTGATTAAAACCTAAATGATCCTAACCTAACCAGTCCGCTCGATTTCTAAGATTTGGATAGGACTATAGGACAATGGGAGCACGATATGGCAAATTTATTAGAAATCCAAAAATATATGTGAAAGAGTGACAGCTAATTTGATTGCCACGAGATGAGCCACTATCATCCCCCAATAAACCACAGCCCCCACTCCCACAGGTCTAGAGTGGTGTCTTATGTTAATAGCCCATAAATCAATAATGCATATATCATATACCCTGGCCCATAAACAAAGTAATACCAAAGCCCACTATTTGTAATGGTTGCTTAGGAATGTATGGTAAAACCCAATGATTTTCTCAAAATAATCCATAGCTCAAAAAAATGGTCACAAACTCACAATGAGTAACATCCAAGTCCTTAAGGGCATCTAGGCGGTTCTAGCTTATTATAAAAAGAAGAGTATAATTAATGCTCGTAGAGCTTATTCATCATTCATTTGTGTTCACTAAGGGGGCGTTTGGTATGCTCTTTTTTGAGCAAAAGAAACGGAATCAATCTCTTATTCCATTTCTAGTTGTTTGTTTGTGGT
>CAAKMY010010609.1:0-48556 GCA_901111285.1 Corrigiola litoralis
TTGCTTTAGAGTTTCTTTTATTCCTAGAAGGTTAAATAGCTTGGCGCATAATGTTGCGACCGCGGCTAAACGCTTGTAATCGTTTCCTTTACTTTTGACAAAAAAAAAAAAATAAAAAAAAAATAAAAAAAAAATAAACTTATAAGGACTAATCTGACTTCAAAATAATGGACTTAAAATTTGGGTCTAACTCCTATAAATATCTCGATTGTAGTCTGTTTTTGTTTTACATGGGAGCAATTGCGGAGGGAGGGGATTCTTCGACTATAATGGACAAACACATGATACATCTCAGACTCCACTAGTTATACTACTCCCTAATGATGTCCACTAACCAATTAACCATAAAACGTATCATCAGCAAATTTACATATTACATATTATGCTGGTGGTTGATTGCCGCACCAAACTTAGCTATCCACAGAATTGCAAGCAACAAATATGGAAGGCTTGACATAATTGTGGTGATGTTGGGTAGCTACTAGTGGGTGTTTTCCAATAATTGTTCCTTTCCTGAGGTTGAATAGTCACAAGCACTCGGAAGAAACAAAAAATTCGAGTGTCGAAGAGGTAACAGAAATATCTAAATAGAATCACACATTCTTTATGAGCGAACCATAAACGAGTAGTCTCATATATATTCTCATACAACATGCATTTTCCATTTTCCTCACACTGAGCTTTCATTATTACAAGATAGATTGGCAACAAATACTAAAATACCAAATGCATTCGCTTACTGATCAAAGCGATCGATTTTGGGAAAGGTTTATGTTCATCTTCATTTACTTTTTACATCAGGAACCAGCACTCATACATATACATATGACATACATGATACATGATACCAATTATTGATAGATGAGTGCACATACATTGTACTACTAGCTAAGAGGCCTAGCTAAGCGCATTTTATACTTAGATTAGCATCTCATTTCGGAATTTTTGTTTCAGATACTAGTATAAGTCTAAAGAAATGAGAAAATCAGGAACTCGATCATTTAGTTGCATGAGATACAATAACACTGTAAAGATGCTTCTATGAAGTTGTACCTCTTAGTTACGTTATATAAGAATTTTTAAACAAATTTAAGAACAATGGTTCTTATATGAACTTTTAAACGAATTTACAACACAAGCATGAATGTTTCAGATTTGAATAATACTTATATTTGTTATTATCATCTTAGAATTAAGATTATTTCTTATATGAAAATTATAGAAAAATATACATTTTTTTATCAATTCTTTGGAAATGTATCTAGTGGATTGGGCGGTAAAGCACCAAACCCAAGTTTCTATGAGATCAGATCGAGTGTGATGGGATGGAATACATGATTAGAAAATGCAAATGAAAAATCTTTTAACCTTTCTATTTATATAGAGGAGCCAATGAAATGATGTTTTCTTCCACGACTCACGAGTCAATAAGTAGTAATTAGCATTTGCTTTGAACCCATTTTTTTGGGCAGATTATTAGATGGTTTAAGAGCATGTGCTCCTATATTATTTTTTTGTACTTTTTAGTGTTTTTCTTATATCTAATCTATTTGATGTACCATTTATAAAAACAAATGCACCTTAAAAGGTACAATTTTCTAAAAAAAGGTATAAAAAAAGTGAGAAAGTAAAAAAAAATGACAACATATACAAGAAATCTAAAGCAAGATCACGTGGGAGCATAGTATATGTTTATGCAAATCACATAATTTACATGTAATGCTATTTTATCCAAGCAATTTTCGTTAATCATTTCTAACTAAGCATTTCATTACAAAAATAGAAATACTATGACTTTCTATTGAGAATCTGGTAAACGGAAAGAATATCACTTAGGAAACATAGTTGGTATGTTTAATAAAAGCAAGTCAATGTAGAATGAGATAGTTACAAAGTCAATGTGGGTACCTTCAAGGGTGAGACTTGAGAGCCTTGTGAATCACACATTAGTTATAACAATCTCTCCATCTAAAAGCTAGAGTTAATTGTCAAACAATCAAATAAAAAATAAGTTGAGTGTAGAATTGCGTGAAGAGCTCTTGTAGTCATATGTTTGAGGTGACAATTATTCTTTGTCATAGAATTTAAACTAAAGTAATCTCTATGATGATGGTTGTAGACACATACTACCACTTTATCCATCATGATTCCAAAATTCGCGGGTAATTTAGAACTATGAAGGCGTGAAGAGATCGAACCATATAAAATCCATTTATCCAACATTTTATGTTAGTAACTTAAAAGGCCTTCAATTTTAAGGAGTGCACAAACAATCAAAATTATAACAATTGATTTTAGGTTACATATTCCTTTTATATGACGTGGAAAATCATAACCCCTACTTTTGACTCATAGTAGGTGATGCCAAATGGAGTTAAATATTACATGAGACCAACAAGAATTTCACCATATATTTAATGCGTTTTATAGCTCCTTTAGTTGGGTAAATCCGCACATATGTGTAATAGCTCATCAAATTTATTACCAAAATGGAGTAAAATGTAACATGAGACAAAGAAGAATTTCACCACATGTTTAATAAGTTCAAGTCAGTTTGATTTAGTTTAGTTTGGTTTTGATAAATTCAGTTCAATTTATTTCAGTTCAATTTGCGTCATAAAGTACACGGTCTAACAGTTTCACCACATATTTAATATGTTTCGGTCAGTTTAGTTTAGTTTAGTTTTGGTTAATTCAGTTCAATTCAGTTCAGTTTCGTCGTAACGTACACGGCGTCAGATCGAGAGTTCCATACTCCGTAACAAATTTTTAGTACTTGAATTAGAGCAGCTGATCAAACTTGACACCAAATGATGAGCAAAGAGTAACGTAACAATGAGAAAAATGATACTCCAAAGTAGAAGCTAACAGCAGAATAAACAAGAGTTTTGTTGTCTGAAATAGTCTTTGCATCCAAGTAAAGTTAGTTGAAGTTGGACACATTGAGTGACAGAGTATCCAACCTTCCATCTTCCTCTCTCCTCATCCACAATCATAATCATGCAACCAAAATATAAGTTTATAGGATCCTACACAATTAAAGTTATAAAGTTATAAAGTTGGGTAAAAAGGTGTATATTTTCCCTCCTTCAAAGTGGAAATTTTATTCAAAGTTGGTTTCTAGAGTAAGAAAGTTGGGAAGTAGTATTAGTAAACAAAGAAAAGCATTATAACAAAAAAATATAAAGTAAGTTTGTGAAAGTTCTTCCCATGAGAGAAAAGCATAAACTGTACAAGAAAGGAGAGGTTGGCTGAAGGGAAATAGTGAGGAAACAGCTCATTGATCTCCCTTTTTAGCTCTGTTTACACACCTTTCTGAATTCATTTTTATTATGGGAGTTGTTGGTAATTAGTATTAAGGTATGGTTAATCATTTTTGTTCAAGTTTAGTGTTTATTTAGTTGAAAATGAGTTTTTTGTGGGGTTGGAAGAATTTTTAGCTATGATTGAGCTTACTTCAGCTGCAAATTATGTGGGTTTGTGTTTAGTTTAAAGAAATGTATGATTAATTTAGTTAAAAAATGAGTTTTTTGTGGGGTTTGATGAATTTTGAGCTATGATTGAACTTACTTCAGCTGGAAATTATGTTGGTTTTGTTTAGTTTAAAAAAATGTATGATTAATCTTTATGAAGATCAGATCTTTATGGATTTTGGTTAATATAATATGACTAGTGTTCTGTCAGTTGGGTTAAGGTGATGTGTGATTGATTATTTATATACTAAGCTGAATTTTGTAAATATTGTATTATTTTACTGAGGTATGGTTGATCCTATTATTTTTTTAATTTTTGGTGGTTTTGGAGAATATTTAAGCTGAATATTTTTGTGGGTTTTGTTTAGTTTAAACAAAAGATGAACTCTTTATGGGATTTGGTTAATTTAATACTAGTGGTGTTCTGTCATTTTGGTAAAGGTGTGAGCTTTTCTGGGGATCAGTGATGGGGGGAATATGCAGCTTTTTTGCACCTGAAGATTATTGTATTTGTCTTGGAGTTAGCATGTTATGATATTCTTCTCTTTGTTTTGTTTGTGATCAAGGTGTACCAAATAACCGAACTTTTCTGGAGAAGTGTGATCTATTTCTAGTTTCCCTTCTTGAGATGAGCTTGTCACATATTCATCATTTACATTCAGGTATGTGGTTTCAGAACTTCAGAGTATGTAAGATGATGTTCATGCTGTTAGATTTGTATGCACTTGTATGGAGTTTTTAGATATATTTTTATATTTTTTGTATGTGAATTTTGCGGTTGATGAAAAGGTAGAAGGAATAGAAAATAGCACATGTTTTGTTGCTTGAGCACCTCAATATACATAATTCTGCTCTTGCTCCCTGCATTTTCTTTATCTGTCTGAAGACCTCACTTCTTCACGAGGTAATCATCATCATGGCAGCCTCAATTTAGCTATAATCTGTTCTTTTCTAGGAATTTGAGCACATGTTATATAGAGTTTGTAGTGTTTCTAAGTGCATTCTCTTTCAGTTGTCTTGGAAGAATGTACAAATTGGCATTAGCAACTATTTGTCTGGCTATGTGTAGTCCATTTCCGATGGAGCCAGAGATTTACTGTCCTTTGGTTTCGGATTATATTGGACTTATATATCAAAGATAACTGTCATAGTGTATCTGATCATCTAAGGATTGGACACAGATATCTTGGACTGTCAATGCAACTAGGAGACTGAGTATAACTAAGAAAATATGTTGCAAATTGGGGCATCTACATTGTCTCAGACTTCGTTGTAGGGAAGGGAACATTAGAGCCATCCAATGTATATTATTGTGTGTTAAGGATTTGAACTCATTGTACTTCCCTTTTGTGGTGCAGTAAGTAGATTACAGTAATGTTTGCAGAATGGGAAAGAAAGGAAGCTGGTTTTCAGCAATCAAGAGGGTCTTTACACATAGCTCTAAGGAGAAATTAGCTGATGTGAGTGAACTTTACTGCTTCAAATCTGCTATTCATTATACAATGACAAATTCTAGTGATTTTGCTCTACTGTGAGAAAATACCCTAGGAAACTTGAATACTCTGCAATGATGATGATACTCAGCTTAGTTGAATTCCTAATAATACCTGTCTGATGGTGACATCAGAACTTATATAGCAATCTGGTGTTAATTTAGCGTCCTTTTGTTATTGGTTTACTTGGTGAGTAAGAGGAATATATTTGATATACGTTTTATGTAGTTCCTGAATTAAGTTAGTCACCTGCTTTATTACATATTAGGGAGCGGAGAAAAAAAGCTCGAAAGAGAAGAAGAAAAAAGGGTTTGGAAAGCTTAAACACGGAGATGGCCATTCATTCATTCCTCTCTTCAGAGAGCCGAGCAGCATTGAGAAAATACTAGGCGAGGCTGAAAGGGAGAACCATATTGTTAATTACAGGGCTCCAACTCCACCAGAGCAATCAAAGGTGCCTGCTCACGTAACTCCTCTAGTGAGAACTGCTACTCTTCTGTGGGATGACGCTTCTCCAAGTGCTGATACATCTCCTAGGGCTTCTCCTCCACCGAGGGCTGCATCCCCTCCAAGGAATGCTGCTCAGTTCACTCCACCTCAAAGGAATGCCACTCAGTTCACTCCGCCTCCTTGGAATACAATTCAATCTACTCCGCCTACAAGGGATGCAATCCAACCAACTTCCCCTAGGGTGGCTTCCCCTCCACCACGAAGGGTACCTTCTCCTCCACGAGCTGCAACCCCAGTGAATGATGTGACTCCTGCTAGGGCTCCTTCCCCAAGGCCTGTTCAACGCCGGAGACCAGAGCCAACAGTAAAGGACCAGCATGTTTGTGCTATCAAGATTCAGAAAGCCTACAGAGGTTATATGGTGAGTTTATCAAACCACTGTTTATTTTTGGTTCTCATTTGGTTCTTCCAGGTTAAGAAGGGGCCAGAAGGTATATACTTGAACATAAATATGGCATTATATGGGGTATCTGATGCACTCAACAACGAACTGGTTTATAGCTGGAAGTAGTACTATAGACTTCAGAACTTATGGCTTTTGCATTATATTAGAAGTTTGACCAAATGATTCTCTCATATCTTCATTCCAAGTATGGTAGCTGGAAGTAGCGCGCAGTCACAGTAAGGTAATTTACCGTACAATCAAAGACAATTAGCGATGTGTGAAGAGGGATTGAAATACGACATAAAATCAGGCCATCTCTTATCTAATTTTCATAGGAGGATTTGGTAATATGGACTTATTTCTATGTTTTGAACTGATTTGCCATGTTTCTAGCAATTTCCTTAATTTGTTGTCAGCTGATGACCTCATGAGTCATGTCAGAATTTTGTTGCCCCTTTGACACTGAACTTCGGGTGGTCAGGCAAGGAGGAGCTACAGGGCTTTGAGAGGTCTGGTGAGGCTGCAAGGAGTGGTGAAAGGCCAAAGTGTGAAACGGCAAACAGCAAATGCATTGAAATGCATGCAGATGCTGGTTCGTATCCAAAATCAAATTCAGGCAAGAAGGATCCAAATGTTAGAAAATCAGGCACTACAACAACGCCAGACTCTATATAAGAATGAGGACCTAGAAAGCGCCTTTGGCAAGTGGTTGGTAAGTATGTCGTGTCTGGCTTATGTGTTGCCTCCTTTCTAATTTGCTGCCTCTCCTCCAAACCCTCTATGAAAGTTCGACATCATTTAGCAAGTTTTTACTTCTAGACTTAACTTTCCCTTTATTACTGCCAGCGTCGGTTGGGTTTTATAACACCAGGAAGGCAGGAAAAATAAATGCCATAAAACAAGCGATGCCTTCATTTGCTTCATCAATTATTAGGTGTTAAAGTCCATTTTTGATGAAGCCAAAGATTTGCCATTCTTTGGTTATTGCTGTTCTTGTTATTGTTAGACATCAAGAATTTAAAAACTAGACTATTAAATTAAACCCTACTACTATTCATACATTAGTATGATTTTTAGGTGTATGATTTGATGTCCTATGTAACTATAATAATGAATATTGGTTTTGCAGTCTGAAAACCAGGAGGCATGGGATGACAGCACGCTGACTAAAGAAGAAATTGAAGCAAGAATGCAGAGGAAGTTTGATGCAATTGTTAAGAGAGAAAGAGCAATGGCCTATGCATACTCCCATCAGGTACTTGTTCACTTAAGCTTATGTCTTACATGGATTTTCCTGACTTATTGTCATTGTCATCCAAGAGGCCTCTCATGGGTGCAAGACATAGCTCTGTCTTAAAGCAAAGTTCAATGCCTAAGGAAGGTACTTCATAGAAAGGGCCTTAGAAGATAATCTAAGGAAGTGAACAAGAAAACTGATTTTGATATTATCACATTTGACCACAGACCTTCCAATTTCGAGATGGAGACATCAGTTTTGGGATGGGGAAAGTGATTTGTTGGTTGCTTTGAGTAAATTGTACCTTGTACTCCGTAATATCTTGAGGAAGCCCCCTAAGAGTCTAAGACTGTTCCTTCTACAGTCGACTGTGCAATTCCAATATTTTAGTGCCTTAAACTACAGACATCAACATAAATTACATGTGTTTTGCATTGAGAAGAAACGAGTAGTAAATTGTCATTGCATGAAAGTATTGTTTGGTAGGTTAGCCCACTAAAAGCAGGTTTTAAATGAACAGCTATCTGTACTAGTACTTTGAGCATGAATCACAAGGTTAGCTTATGTTTCTCTTTTTTTTTGTTCCTAAATGCACCACCTTTGTATACGAGATGTGAAAGTGTCTGGCTTGATATTCACCAGCACATCTCTTACAGCATTACAAGATCTAATGAAATAAGCATATACTTCTTTCCCATAATCATTTATCTTTTCCATTTATCCCCCCCTCCCTGTTCCTCTATCAGCCATGGAAATCAACTCCTCGAATTGGCCATGGAGCTTTGGCGGACTTCAGGTCAGGAGGATATCCCTACTGGTGGAACTGGTTAGAACAAAGGAAATTACCGCCAATGACACCCACAACAAATGTTCCAAAAAGCCCACTTATGAAGAATTTTCGCTCAACTCCTACAAGACAACCTATGGACTTCAAGGCTAGCCCATCGCCTCAGTCAAGCAATATTGGACGAAGTGGTCTCGGGTTTGATAATATGGATACTTCAAGCCCAAAGTCTACCCGGTCATCCATACCTGCGAGGATCAGACACGCACGAACACCTCCCAGTAGACTTTCGCAGAAGTTTTCAAGAGGTAGTGCAGCCTCTTCACCATTTAACGGTGCAGCATTCAGAGATGATGATAGCCTCACGAGCTGCCCACCGTTCTCAGTCCCTCGTTATATGTCTCCTACAGCATCCGCTAAGGCTAAGTTAAAAGGAGGCAAGGAGCACTTCCTGGAAAGCCCAAGTTCTATAACCACTGATGACTCTAAAAGGCGTATGTCGTTTCCTTTGGGTCAAGGCATGGGATCTTTCAAGTGGAACAAAGGTTCTTTGTTTTCCGACAAGGAAACTGGCTCCCAGAGGGGTTTAGGGAAGAACTCATCATCGCAATCTGTAGGAAACATGAGTGTTGATTCGACACTTTCTATGCCTGCTGCTGTAGGACGAAAGCCATTTAACCGTTTTGTGTGATTATTTTTGTTCTCTTTTTTCCCCCTCCTCCCACTTTGACCCTGTATAGGTCGAATTTCATTTTCACATGTTTGTTCACCCATTTTCTGCTTGTGTGTGCTTACCCTATACTAAAATTAGAGTTGCTGATGTATACGAATAAAGTTGATGTAGGATGTGATGGCTTGTAAGTACTTTGATTGTGAAAGAGTCGGATTCTTGAGCATTGAGTGTTAAGGTTTACATATCTTTCGATTTGCAAAGGTAGTTTAGATTCCATGGAGTCTGGCCTGTCTCACTCTCTTCGGTGTACCAGATAAAACTTAACTTGGCATACATCCCTACCATTGAAAACAAAATGTCACCTAGCTTGATAACTCAGGTGTTACTTGTCTCGCTCAGCAAGTCAGCAATGCAACGGACAAACTTAGTGACCCAAAAAAATGTGTAATGGATAAACTTAAACCATCTTTAAAGCTCCTCAACAGAAGGAAATTGAACAGTAGAATTAGACTTTTCTACTCTCGTGAAAATGGAATGTCTACCCTTCTCAAACAGAAACAAATAAGCCATTCACATTCCATAAGTCTTATTTCACTAGCCATTTGAGGGAGAGCAACGGAAAATATATTTTTGACATTGAGTGTTAGGTGTGTCAATGAGAAATTACTTCCCCTATCCGATATCCAGTTTAGACCACATATTAGGACACAACCATGATTTTCCCTTACAGAATGAAGGGCAATACTTTTTTCTTTTTTTTTTTTGACAAAGATTAACATGGGGGAAAATAGGTAAGCTCCCATTGATATGTGGGCAAAAAAACTGCATATTGTATATGGAGCTGTCATATCTGAACCATATAGGTTAGGTGTTGATGAGTGGAATTACTAGTGTAAGTGCCTAGTGCCTGATAGCACTCCCATATTGTATCATGGCACTTCAGTACTTTACCATGTGAAGAAACATTTTTCAATGCATTATCACAAATTAAGACCCTTTTAAAGCTAGCCTAACAGTTAACACACAAGAAGCAAGAAGACTAACACCAGATTTGAAGTTCAATCATATACTAGAGCTGCAAAATTGCACACTAACAATCGAACACTCCGGAAAATTTAGCAGTTGTGAATTCAGGTTCAGCTCACTCAAAGCCAAAGTCGGAAGAGTTTGAAAATTCAGCAATAGCGGTTCCTAATGCTAATTCTAGTGGGTTTAGTTTTTCATCAACGAACAAATTAGAAGACTTCAGAGAATTATCCCTACACACTCATGTAATGTTCAAAGGTCTGCTATGAAACTCAATCTGGCAAGGGAGAGATTATATGTTGCAGGGTATAACGAAGATGGAGCATGTTGATTGCAAGGACTTGGTTGATGATCATCCTCAAACTAAGCTTACTCCCGCCTGTTCGAGTTCAACTCATCCTTGTGTTGTTAGTAGAATTTCTAAGTCCTCGTCTACTGTATTGGTTTACTTCTTTTTTTGCTTTCGATTGGACTTTGTGTTTAAAAAAATTAAAAAAAAAACTCCTGTCCTGTAACGAGTATTAAGACCGGGTCAGTATTCAACGAAACAATGATTACGTAAATGCGTGGTAAAACAACAAAGAAGAAATAGATAAGAGTAAAATACACATGATCTACTCATCAAATTTGGGAAGTGCAGAAGCTGGAGATTTTGCACAATCAAACTATATACAGAGGAATTAGGGTAACAAAGGCTAAACAATTACTTTCAAAATTGCCATATTTGAACTTCTCAGTAAGAAATGACCAGTACAGAGTACAAAGAGACCAATTAATTGACCTGATATTCCAAACAAACATATACTAAGTACTAAGCCCATTCACGCAAAGAGTTCGAGTTAAAGACGAGGCAAATGTATCTACAAGACTACAAGCAACCAAATTCCCTCCAAATAGATCCAATCTATGGCGAGAGCTGTCGGACAGCATCAAATAAAAAGGTACCAGTAATATGTATGCCTCTATTTATATGGTCCTGCCACGAGTGAAATGCGAGTTTTCCCTTGAACGGGTTCACATGCTCCGTACTCAGAGCTTGACTTGTCTGTCAAAAATCCAGCTGAAAGGAGTCAAAGGTGCTTGCTTTGCCCTCTCACGAGCCCTCTCTTCCAGCCTTCGGATTCTTGGGGGCAAGTTGCATACATAGTCCTGAGCTCTCTGCCCCTCAGGTGAAAGGCCAGAGAGCTTCTCAACCTGCCAACGGCCTACCAGAAACTCCAGTATGTCGGCATAGTCCCTAGCAGTGTAAACTCCGAGCCTCTGAGCAACAGCAGAAAAATGGTCAAACAGATTATCATCACGGCCATCATACATGAGGTGAGCTGGCATGGAGATCTTTTTCCTCATCATGTCAGCAAAAGCCAGGACGGTCCCATTAGGGTCAATTTCAAAGAGTTTCTCCACTATCTTAGTGTACGCAGTTTCATGTCGCTTCTCATCTGAAGCAATTATGCCACATATCTGTGCCAGCTTGAGATCCCCATGTTCCTTGGCAAGCCTAGCTGTGTTGCCATGGGAAATGAAGGTCGCCCTTTCTTGAAAAGATGTGTAAATGAATCCAAGATAAGGACTATTCTCAGTCCTAGGATCCTGCAACAAATTTACTGCTGAGACGAGCCTTTGAAAGGAAAGAAATAGTTTGCAAAGATCGCAAGCTAAGACATCACAACTTTTTAGAAGAAAATGACTATTTATACCTTTGGGAAGGTGCCATCATCCTATTCCTAAAACAACCACAAGGTGACCTCCTCACAACTCCCCTCCCCAACATACAAACTACACATTGCAACAAAGCTAACTTGCTCAGCATAAGTGCTGGTACTTGAATGTTTAGGGGAAGCCAAAGGTATTCTCAATACTAACATTTACCATCGTGTCAAACAGATTTAATAGACATGAAACTAAGGTCTTTAATTCTCTATTCTTGTTTCCCATGTTAAGGTGCCCAGAAGCATGAAAGTTAGATCAACTTACTAACAAAACTTGACAACTCCTCTACAACCACCCCTGGCCTTCCACTTACCCTCCCTCCCGTTGATTATGGCACATACTCAACTGGAAGTCATCCAAACTTAAAGTGAGAGTTCTTCATAAAAGCAAGACTTCAAAAAGGGTCTGATAAAATTCTTACTGACCAATGCATAACTCTTAACAAATTATGAACATAATACAGTTCGCTCAATTGAGATTAGATTTTACTAAAAGCATAACTTACCATTCCTGACCCGATCAAATACTGGATTGTTTTCTCTATGGATCTCATGTCCACACGACCAGTGAGATAGAGGTATTTGTTGAGAAGATCACCATGCCTATTCTCTTCAGCAGTCCATGCTCTTGTCCAGACTGCCCATGAAGTAGGACTTGCACCAGTTTCATCCCTGACTCCATCCAAAGTATTAAGCATTGTCTGGTATGTTGGAAGAGCTTCTTCTGTGATCATATCCCCAACCAAACAAACATAGTGATCATCTGGGATCTCCTTTGCTCTCTCTCTCAGCTCCTTTACCTGGTCATAAAATCCCTCTGAAGCTGGATCAGGAAGAAAATCCTGAGGTTGCCAGCATTTTTCAACAGGCTTCAAATGGATCAAGAGGCTCTCTTCTGCCCATTTTTCCATGGACTTGAATATCTCAATCTTTTCAGGTGGCATGGAATGTGTTACTTGAACATGGACCTCACGTGGAGGGGTAAAAGGCTTCTTCACTGTTTCTACTTCTCTACAATGATGGACAGTGACTTATTAGAAGGGACAACTATTTTATTAAGTAATCAGTTACGATAAGCCATAGATGAAAGAATCAGAAAAGTATAGAACCACATGCTAGCACGACTTTCAAGCATTAGAATACACAATATCATGCGCGAGAGTGCGCTGAAGAGGAGTCAACGTGAATTGTTTAATTTCTGTTTACTACAGCTTCCAGAGTAGTGTGAGCCAAACAGAGCAGCATCAACATATCATCATGTAGAATCATAAAGAGTCCTCCCCAACCCGACATTACTTGACAAAAGTATCCCGACCAGATCCTTAACGAAATCAGGAAACGAGAGAAATAACCATCGGGCCTGTTTTGACATCCTTAATCATAAATGATCAAATCGCTAAGGAGAAACATACATGTGGCAAGTGTATGATGATCGTAACAAGAAAGACTTCTAAGTTCTAAACCATGCCTCTGTGCAATGCATTATATATCTGCACTCTCACCACTATGGTGCCTCTTTCTAATTTTCCTTCTCTGGTGACAAGCAGAAAACGAAAAGGGGGAGGGGGTAGGTCAAGGTTGTCTACAATAGCAAATTTCTATACGATCTCCATGATTGTAGTGTAGCCAATATAGATAAATTATGTAAAAGGGAGCTTAAACGCAATATTCTGATAATAAATTTTTCTTAGATGCAGAGGGGTCCAAAGCAGTAAAAGTAAGTTGTTTTCTACTGCTGGGGTTTAGTAATACTCAATGTGGAGGTAGGGCAAGAGCTGCAGTCAATCATAATATATGTCACAAGCATCAAAATGAAGCACGTTCATAGCAACTCCCTATTTCACAGCTACAAAAGCGGGTAAGCATCTATGTCACAAGCATGAAAGAGAAGCACGTTCACAAGAGTCCTGACTTTCACCGAGCAACTCGTTATATAACAGCCACAAAAGCGGGTAAAAACCCTTTTCGGATCCACCATCTCCATACAGAAATTAGCGACAGAAACAGGTGTAATTGAATCACCAGTTCTACAGACAGTTCCTCCATTCTCCATTCTTTATTGCATCTACATCTCACTGCACCTGAACAATCATATTGTTCGACAACTGCTTATAACAATTGAGGCGCATTATCCTATTTTTGGTCTTCACTTTATTAATCAGCAGTAGATTCTGGTCAATTGGACCAACCAAAAAGATATACAAGCTATACTTTCCAGAATAACAAATACCTCAAGTCCTCAACTGCATGCTAACCTGAACCACCAGCTTAGTAGCATAAAAGATTCAGTGAGAGAAACCAGCCAAATGAGAATCCACCCAGAAAAAAAAGATAACCAACCCCAAGCACCAAGCATCACTGTTCACACTTCTCTATTAATCTGAACACTCTTCTTTAACCAGATCAATGCTGCCAGCTATTATCACTGGCTCAACCACTTCTTTGTTCAGTATCAATGATCATCATTCCTCATTTAACAAATATTTTCCCTCTTGCATTCCTTTTATCATCTAATTCAATGATATGTCATTCTTTTGCACAGACAGTAAAAACAAGAGAAAATGAGTGGGTTCACATATGTCACTGTTGAGCTCGGCAAGTCTAATTTTCTAGTCCTTCATGACGGTGAAGTATTTCAAGCAAGGAGGTGAGGGGAAAAGCTCAAACGAGAGTGGGAATAAGAGGAAAACAAGATACGAAGAAATCACCAGATCTACAGCCTTGCAAAACAAATAAAGACTGCCACGAGTATGCTCATTTTAGTCCCCTAAAACTGATCCAACTACAAATTCGAGCAGGGTGCTACAGGATAAATAACGCATTTTTACAGAGGCATACTTTTCTTACATTTCCTTCTATGTCCAACCCAAAATACCCTGCCTCAATTTTCTATGCTTCACAACAAAAAGAAAGATAATTTTCCCACAAAAGTTATAACTATTACTTAAATTTCCTAGTTGTCTGTGTACTTTAAAAAATTCCTAAAAACAATGTTTTTTCTTCTATTGACGATCATTCTTGTACTGACTATAGTCTCAACAATCACATTAAACAACCAAATCCAGCACACTAGACAGAGTTTAGAACTTTGAAGCATTTGACAGATAACAATCACCATCAGTCTATTCCTATGAACAAACATCCTTCTCATTCCTAAGAGTATTTTCTGATAAGATACAACTGTCAGAGAAAATAATAAATATAAGCACACAAGCTATCAACAAGTACACAATCTTTAATTTCAGGAGAGAATTTAATAAATGCCTCAACTACCAGCACACCCATTTAGCAGAAATATCAGCCCAAAAGTCTCAACAAATTTCCATGCAAACAATCAATGCCAAAACACTGATAGTTTTGCAGATCAAACACTGCAAAACAATCAAGACTTTCAAGTGCCAACGTTTATTTTCCCTAGCCCCACCTACCAGAAAATGACAACCTTTTTTTCATACTTTATTACAACTCCTTCTACTCATGCTTAAGCGCACACACTACTAACACAGAAAACCAAGGTAGGCAAAACAAACCTCCCACCCCAACCACTAATATTTCCCACACAATCTACAACATACTATATTATACTCCATAAATAAATAACACTATTCCACAATAATATATATCAAAAACTGCAAAATAAACAATAAATACAAAACATCAGAACTTGTAGTTTCAGTTTCAGTGAATTAAACAGATGGCATTCCATTCAGACATACACATGTCAAAACCAACTAAGACACAAACTTTATAAGATCACAAGCCAAAAGACTAACACATGCAACATGAACAGAGCAAAAACCCACTTAAAAAAATTGCAAAATAAATAATAAATACAAACTTGCAGAAACATCAGAACTTGTAGTTTCGGTGAATTAAAATGACAGCATTTCATTCAGACACACCCATGTCAGAAATACAACTAAAGATACAATCTTTATAAGATCACAAGCAAAAAGACTTACACTTGTAACATTTTAGCACAACACAGCAAATAAAAAAAAAAATTCAAGAAAGTACAAAATAAACAATAAATACAGACTTGCAGTAACAGGAGAAACATTAGAAGTTGCAGCTTGCAGTTTCAGTCAATTAAAAAGATGGCATTTCATTAAACTTTACAAGATCACAAGCAAGAAGACTAACACTTTTTAACATTTCAGCACACCACAGCAAAAACCCAAATAAACAAAATGCAAAACAAACAACAAAAACCAACATGCAGAACATCATAATCCTGCATCTTGCATTTCACTCCATTAAAGACAAACTTTATAAGATCACAAGCAAAAAGACTAACACTTTCCACATATCAGCACATCAAAGCAAAACCCCACTTACAAAAATCAAAAAAATGACCAAAAATCACATACCCAAGTCAAGAAATCACAATACAAATGCAATACCAAAAAGATCAAACTTACCCAGATAATCATTTACCCATAAAAACCATTAAAACCAATAAAAAGCTAAAAAAGATTAATAAAGAAACTCACTTAGGAGAGGAGCTACTGAGAGTGGAGGCCATGATGAACTTAGGAGATCTGAGAGAAGGCATTTTATTAGGAAGGGTGAAAGATTGAATGTAAGGAGTAGATGTTATTGGATTGAGATTAAGTGCCATTTTTTTGTTGTTGTTGTTTTTTGGTTTGTTTGATTGATGTTAATATGTTATGTTGTTATAAGAGTTGGAAGTAGTTGTGTTTGGGGCAAGTTTAGTTTAGTTTGTGTTGAGTTTGGTGTTTGTTGTGTTCACAACCACAGGAAGTGGGGAGTAAGAGAGAGGAACTGTCAGAGTTTGTGCATCAAATATCAAATACTATATGTGAAATGAAATTTTAGTATAATCTTGGATTTATGTTTTTTTTTTTTTTTGGTGCAATATAATCTTGGATTTATGTGAGTGAGTGTGTGTGTAACTGTGACACTGTGTATATAAGATGCAAGTGTTATGTACTTTTGTTACATGTGACTGACTATGTGAGTCAGTGAGTACAGACAAAAGATGATCTAACCTTTTATTTCGGTTTTTGTTTTACAAATTGTTGTAAAATAACAAGTTTCTTTTTATTAATATTAATATGGGTTTTTTTAAGATTTTTGGTATATAAATGTTAGGCAAAAACTAATATGAGACTGTCTCTCTGTAAGGATTTGGAGAATCCGGTCCAAATAAACGCCTATGATTAATATCTTAATTAAGCTAATTTGTAAAGACTAAAAGCCTATTATTAACATCTTAATCACTAATTACCCATAATAATTAATCGGACCATTTTTGCGACAAAGTGCCATATATAGGATTATTAGTGTGTAAATATAAATGTAGCATTATTAGCTGAACACCAGACAAATATTAGATTATTTTTGTGAAATTTTTAAACTGTATATATTTGTCTTCCTCTTATAATAAATTGTTATTCTCGTGGCTTCATGCTCGCTTGTATATTGATTTTTGTATGATTTGTTTCTTACATTTGGTTTGTATTGTCTTTTATCACGGGATGTCGTTAGCTCAATATGCACATGTTTAGGTGGGTCTTTTTTTTTAGTAAATTTGCGTTTCAAACCATCTCTATAGACACATACTTTTGGCTCCTCTATATTTGTTTTGTTGCAGATGGAGTATAGTATGCAACATTTTAGCAAAACAATATTAGTGTGTCTCTAAAAGTTGACTCACTTTGTCAAGTACCTCTCCAGTCATCTCAATAGCATTAGTTCTTAGCTCCACAATCATCCACTTCCATATCAAGTTGATTTTACTCATAGATGTCGAGGGGGTCTATGAACTTTTGGTATGTTGCCATATGACACATCTAGTGTGCACATAGTAATCTCATACTTCGATTTTATCAGGCACCCACATTTGTTTCCATATATCCCAACTTTTTTTACCATGTGTCTCGTATTCTTTTTGCAACGAAAGAACCGTTTTACGGGACACTCGACCTTTCAACCGACAAAATAATATGAATAACGTAGCACGACGAGCAACAATCCATTACTTCTCAAACTTGGCTCTAAATCTTATTAGTGGGAGCTCCACCAAATCATGAACACGTAGAAGAAATGAGTGTAAACATCCGCCAACGGACCCTAATCATCTTTTCATCTAACTATGTGCACTCTCTACTAGCTTGTGATACTCAACAACAACAAAATTTACACGTAAAATCACAACCTACAATATAAAAACAAATAGCTTTAGAAAAAATAATAATATATAAATTAATTACTTATACCTATTAGTTGTTGAAGCAGCACAATGCAAGAAATCATTCGTCCAAACAGAGACAAATTCTTCTTGTAGGGGTCTAACCACTCCGTATGCAAGTAGTTTAACAAAGCATGAACTTTTTTTTCCACATGGTTTTAAGTTCCACAAGCCTAATTTTGATTCCATTTCGCTATTATTGATTCAACGACTCTTCTTCACCTTACTGCAAAATATGCACTATATTCTATTATGACCATTAAATTATTCAAATATGTGGTCTCACATTCCTTATAAATGATCGGGGAAAGAAGTTATCAAAAGAATGCACCACAGGCAAATCTCTATCAGTTGTTATAATTCTACAAAAAGTTGTTTGCCTTCTTATTTCTCATAAATCCAAATGCAAGAAGAAAATTTACATTAGTAGTCGACACTCCAATGACTCATAACAAAGGTCTTTCATGTCAATTAGTGCGATAAGTTGACTCCATTACTAAAACATAGGGCAATAAGTGCATCAAATCGACATCTCTATAATGTGCACAAAGTAAATCACCTAATTTATGTGTCCCATCTAGCCTTATACGTCATTGCAGATATCCATGTTCTTTCATGAGCTTGAAAGCATATTGCACAACCGCATAGGTGTAAATGAACTCATTTTAATCTTCCTCATCTTTTGTAAGGCATTTTGAACTTTTATCAATATGTTGTTAATTAATACCAGAAAATATAGTCTCATCTATCTCCCATTCTGCTTGGGGTTCATCGTTTTAGTACTTAATTCCTTCACCCTATGAAATTACCCAAGAGAAAATTATGTTGTTGATACATATTTGTCAGCGGAGAAGTACATGCCAGCCCAGTGGCCAATTCTACTTCTAGTTCTACTCTAGTAGTCTAATAGTAATAGCCATAGCCCATATGTGACATAAATAGAACGAAGGGGATTGGTGATTGTTATCAATTTGAGAGATTACTTCTTTGACAAATCAAAAGTCACAACACTCACTACTATTCCTGTTTTCGGTTTGCTTATCACAATTGCAGCCAAATCATCTATTAAACATGACAACCTCACTTACCAACATCAGTGATATAAAATCTTCACGTGTAAGCTCAACATAGTACAGTACCAAAATTGACAACCTTTGAAAGTGTTTTTGGTACTGTGACTTGTAAAGCGTGAAGTCATGCAACACATGGATCTTTCACGAGTTAATGCTTTGATTTTTGATGACCGCGAATTTTAACCACTTTTTGTGCTCGTTCATTTTAGTTACATTACAGTATTATCTATAATGTCAAGTTCCAACTGATGCCCATGTAGTCATGTCCGAACGTTACTGCATCAAATATTCATATCCACTACTTTAAATATATTGAGGTGCACCAGATATGTGTTTTATAATTTACTCCGTATATATATAAATATTTAGGAAGCGAGATGTCTCCTCTCAACGAAAACTCTCTCGAAAACGAGTCTCTCACTAGATCCACAAAAAAAGCCAAACGCAAGTCAGTCCATCTTAGTGCTTTTCTGAATGAGGATCTCATGGATGTCAATCATTCAAAAGTCCAAGCACCTCCAAAGCCAGCACAAGGAAGGGAAAAACCTGCCAACCCTCAACCAGCCCTTTCTTATCGTGACAAAATCTGTAACCTTGGTGCCATTGGTACCCAACAGGTGTCTCCCTCATTCCCTTCCTCTCAGTTTGATGGGGAGGATTCGCATGATGATGAAGGACCAGATGAGATGATCGATGATGAGAAATGCCCCATCATTCTGCTATCAAAAGAAGAAAAAAGGAGATTACGTAGTCCGTGGAGGTTTTCCCTCATCATCAAGATGTTTGATACCACTTTAGGCTACAAGTCTTTCTATAACAAACTCAAAGTTAAATGGGGGTTGAAGGGTTCTCTGACCCTCACTGATATAGGCCATGACTTCTATGTGGCAAGGTTTTCAACGCTGGAAGACTATGAGCATGTCCTATTACAAGGACCTTGGCTCATAGGGGATCATTACCTTACTATTAGGCAGTGGACGCCTAATTTTGCTCCGGAGGAATCCACTATCAAGACTCTCACTGCTTGGGTTCGTATACCCAGCCTACCTGTAGAATACTTCAATGAAGAATTTTTACGTAAGGTAGGGGCAAGAATTGGCAAAGTTTTAAGAGTTGATCACACTACTGCTCAAGCTGAACGAGGACAATTCACCAGACTTAGCGTGGAAGTTGATCTTACTAAACCACTTCTGTCTAAGTTTTGGTTTAGAGGTAAAACTTGGCAAATTTAGTATGAGGGACTAAGGATGATATGCTTCTCATGTGGAAAATATGGTCATTCTAGTTCAGCATGTCCCTTGTCCTCTACGAGCATTGTAGGTGATGGTAACACAGTCATGGTCCATGAGTCTACCCAAGATCACCCTCGTCATGAGGAGGTTGATTATGGATCTTGGATGCAAGTTAAGAAGCCTCTGAGGAAGCAAGGACAGCGCAATGCGGGCAAGCCGATTCCTGAAGCGGGTCATAATCCGGGTAGGGCAACAGCTAAAATCCCAATACCTAAAGCAACTAGTAGCAACTCAGGCTCACGTTTCAAAGTCCTCGAAAATAATAAGTTGCCTAATACCTCTACCCCGGAGGAACAGCATAAGGAAAGTGGGATTTTCAATACCCAAAATCTAGGGGCTGATGATATTCATCTTGCTAGTCAAGATATCGAGACGATCTCAAAGGATCTTTTCCCTATAGCTAATTTGGATGCGCAATCCATGCAAAATATTCAGCGAGTTGAGTTCTCCTCTAGGACGAAATCTTCTACTATCCCTAAAAAGTCAAGCAAACAATATCCTCCAAAAGCAGCCAATTCTAAGAAGACTTCTAGCCAAGTTAAAATCCTTCCCCGTATTCCACTCAAAGAAACAAACAACTCTACCCCACAAGATACCCCTATTCCTTCCTCTGCCATTCCACAAAAGGAGAATATCTTGCCACAACCCATTCCACAAACCCTAGCTCACAACATTCCAATCTCTACATCCCCAATTGACGTTGACAAGGTCAATGCTCCTAACAATGCAGGCATCTCAGTGGAGCCAATTACTCTCGTTGAACCCCCTGAATACAATGGTGATCCCCCCAGAGAACACTCTATGTGTTGGGAGGACGATGGAGATACCATACCTAGTGGCTGCAATTCCGGAAGCTCACCAAGTGAAGATCTCGTTCGAGAGACACGTGGAACCACTCCCTCAACCTCCGGAGTTGATAGCGTCGATGGACTTATCTCATGAAGTAAGTAAAGTCCTTAATCTAATCCGCGATGCTTACCTAAGTTCAGGTCAACACACCTCAGTTTCCATGATAGATACATATCCCAGATTATCTCCGAATTCCCCGCCTATCACTTTCCTGGTCTGGAATATCCAGGGAGTTGGTAATCAAGCTACTCTTAATGTCTTGATAGATTTGATTAGAGTTAATAAACCTTCAGTTATTGCTCTAGTTGAAACTCATATGGATGGTGAACATGCGGAACGAGTTGCTACTGCTATCAAGTATGATGGACATACTAGGGTTGATGCGCAGGGATTTAGTGGTGGTATTTGGGTTTTTTGGAATCCGCTTATTGTCACGGTTAACCCTATTACCAAGCATGAGCAATATATTACCATGATTGTCTCTAGAGTAGGTGATATCCCCTGGTTCTTTACGGCAGTTTATGCTAGTCCTGATGCAACGAAAAGAAAAGACTTGTGGCGCAAGTTGCAAGATTTCGCAGTTAGTGCAGACAAACCATGGATTCTTGCAGGGGACTTTAATGAGACTCGTTCCTTAGCGGAGAGAAGTGGAGGTAACTCTGATATGGCTCGAAGATGCGCGAAATTCAATCAGTGGATTGATAATTGTGATTTGATTGAACTTGCTTTCACGGGAGCAACGCATACTTGGGCTCGAGGAGATACTCCGGACACTTGGAAAAGTGGTCGTCTCGACAGGGCTCTATGCAATGGTTCTTGGGGTAGTAGGTTTGAGGAAGCTCGTGTCAAGCATCTACCAGCCCTGCAATCAGATCATAGCCCCCTCCTGATCTCGCCACATGGTTTTGCTCCCATTGCCTCGCTCAATAAGCCTTTTAGGTTTCAAGCGGCTTGGCTAGTGCATGAGAAATTTGATGAGTTTGTGGTTGAAAACTGGAGGAATGATATTCCCCTTACCTCTTTTCTCCCTCCCTTCTCAGAGAAGCTCCAGTCTTGGAATAGCGAAGTTTTCAAGAATATTTTTCGTCACAAACGTGAGCTTCAAGCTAGAATAGCTGGTATTCAACGCAAGCTTTCATCTGGTCCTGGTAGAGGTCTTTTAAAACTACAAGCGAAGCTGAGGAGGGAATATGACGAAGTCCTTGAACAAGAGCAACTTCTTTGGTATCAAAAATCGAGGGTGGAGTTCATCAAGGATGGAGACCGTAACACTTCTTTTTTCCATCTCTCTACTGTGATCCGCAGGTGGAAAAATAAGATAGCAGCTATCAAGGATGATTCCGGGGACTGGATTTCTGAAGAGACTGAAGTTAAAGAGTTCGTTGTCAAGTACTTTGAGACTCTCTACACCGATCCTAGTCCTAATAATCCCATTCGGGGGCTGCCTTCTAATGTCTTTTATGAGTTCTCTCGCAAGGACAAACAAAGACTCTCAAGGCAATTTACTACAGCTGAAGTGGATCACGTGGTAAAATCTATGTCCTCCTTGAGAGCACCAGGCCCAGATGGGTTTCAAGCTCTTTTTTACCAGAAACAATGGAGTGTTGTAGCCCCAAGTGTGTATGTCACAGTACATAGTGTACTTGCGGGTTATGGCTTACTAGCAGGCCTGAATGACACGTTCTTGGTCCTAATTCCTAAAGTAGACAATCCGGAGCAAGTTTCCCAGCTGCGTCCTATAAGCCTATGCAATGTAGCTTATAAGATAGTAAGTAAGATCATTGTAAACCGCATTAAGCCACTGTTGCCTCACCTCATTTCACATTCTCAGGGAGGGTTTGTGCCGGGGAGACAAATTACGGATAACATTGTAATTGTCCAAGAAGTACTTCATTCAATGCGTCTGAGTAAAGGGAGAAAAGGCATTATGGCTATCAAGATAGACCTTGAGAAGGCATATGACCGCCTTCGTTGGTCCTTTATCAAAGACACCCTTTCAGAAATGCATTTTCCAGTATCTATGATAAACATTATCATGGAATGTATCTCCTCAGCGTCTATGCGAGTTCTTTGGAACGGTGAACCCACAGCCCCGTTTAAACCTACCAGAGGGATACGACAGGGTGATCCTCTCTCCTCATATTTATTCGTCATGTGCGTGGAAAGACTCCACCAACTTATCGAAGCCTCTATTGACATAGGTGAGTGGAAGCCCATTCGAGCAAGCAAAGATGGACCCCTTTTGTACAATCTGTTTTTCGCCGATGATCTCATACTCTTTGCAGAAGCGTCACTTGAACAAGCTAACGTCATTCGTAAATGCTTGGAAATTTTTTGTGATGCATCTGGAGAAAAAGTCAGTTTGGCAAAATCTAAAATGATCTTCTCCAATAATGTGGATGATCATGTGGGACTAGCTATTAGTGATGCTCTTGGTATCGAAGCTACGACTGACTTCGGTAAGTACTTGGGTATGCCTACTATCAATGGGAGGGTTACCAAAGCAACCTATGAGTATTTGAATGAGAAGGTTGATAAACGGCTAGCAGGTTGGCAAACTAGGGTCCTATCCCTTGCTGGTCGTGCTACTTTAGCACAATCTACTCTCTCCAGCCTTGCTACATACTCCTGCCAAACCGCCAAAATTCCCATGACCACTTGTGACGAGATTGATAGAAAGACAAGGAAGTTTATTTGGGGAGGCAATGCTGAGCAACGCAGGATGCATTTGATTTCTTGGGATACTCTTCAGAAAGCTAAGGAACAAGGAGGGCTAGGTCTACGTTCCACAAGACAAGCCAACGCAGCTCTCTTAGCCAGGCTAGGGTGGAGGGTCCTTAACGAACCTACTACCTTATGGTCCAGAGTGGTTAGGGCCAAATATTGTCACGGCCGTTGTGACCTAGACATGTTCCAGCCTAAGAAGCAGATGTCCAGTGCTTGGAGTGGAATTGTCCAGAACGCACACTTAATTGTTAAAGGGGCGTGTACAGCAGTTGGGAACGGTTGTAGAACGCTCTTTTGGGACCACAGTTGGGTTATTAAAGAGAACCTCTCAGACGTGGCCATTGGTGATATCCCCCCTGATATCTTGGGGCACACCGTTGCGGAGATGTGGAATTCTGTTTCAGGTTGGAAATGGGAACTGTTCTCGTCTTTGCTCCCGGAAGAAGTGTTAGGAAAGATTGCTTCCATTGATCTCTCTACTCAGCAGAACATTCCAGACTCGTTCTTTTGGCATAATTCTTCTTCTGGGGATTTTACTGTCAAATCCGCAATAGAGCTTCTAAGACAAGACGTAGCTGATGGTGATGATACATGGTCGCATATTTGGAAAATTCCAGCGCAGCAAAGGGCTAAGTTTTTTATTTGGCTAGCAATGCATGATCGAGTTCTTTGTAACTCTAATCGGGCTAAAAGGCATCTTACACAGGACCCCTCTTGTCCTAGATGTAGGGCACCTGATGAGACTCTCATCCACGCCCTAAGAGATTGCCCTAAAGCCCGTTTGGTGTGGGACAGATTTGGTGGAGTTGCCCGCACTCATCCTTTTTTATCCACCTCTCTCAAACAATGGCTTATGGCTAACTCTTCGGGTGAGATTGCTCCTGCTCAAGAGGACTGGCCACTTAAATTCACTATCATTGTATGGTGGGTTTGGAAATGGAGGAATGCGGACGTGTTTGGACGAGATCATGAAGTCCCAGCAGATACTTCTATCTTCTTGCGTAGACTTATCTTGGAGACTCAAACAGCTTTGTGCAAGGGTGATATGAACTGTATTAAGAAGATCCCTCATCAACAAATATACATTAGATGGAAATCCCCTCCTCATGGTTGGGTGGCTTTGAACACGGACGGTGCAGCTAGAGGTAGCCCGGGGCGAGCAGGTGGAGGCGGTGTTATCAGGGATAGTAATGGCTTTATGCTGGAAGCTTTTCATGCTAACTTCGGAGTATGCACTGCTATGAGGGCTGAGTTACTTGCCCTCTCCCGCGGCTTACACCTAGCATGGGAGTGGGGTTATAAGAGGATTATAGTGTCCTTAGACAATCAAGCGTGTGTTCAACTCATGAAGAAGGACGAGGAAGGATATGGGAGGCACAAGCATGTCATCGACCTCTGCCGGAAGCTCTTGGATAGGGAAGAATGGCAGGTTTGTGTAGAGCATACCTATCGTGAAGCGAACAAAGTGGCTGACTGGTTAGCAAATCAAGGCGTGGAGCAGGCAGCTCAAATGATCACATTCAAGCACCCCCCTACGGGGTTGAGAAACCTGCTAGCAGCGGATATCTGAGGCGTGGCTCACCCACGAGTAATTCGAGTGTAGCTCTCTTTTTATTTTTAGTCGGGCTTAGTCCCTCTCTTTGCACCAAAAAAAATAATTTACTCCGTATATGCCAATGCTTTCCTTAATTTATCAAACATTAGATAGTCATGGCGATTCAATCTTATCTAGTTATCTCCCCCCCTGTTCATAGTGGAGGAATTTGCCTAACTCATCATACATCACGAGAAAATTATTTGTCTGCTAATTGGTGTTGACCCAATTAGGAACTGACCCACCATTACGATTATGATATAGATTTATAATCATATATTTTTTGAAAAATTAAACAGAACGTGCTTAGCTATCACTTACTGAGAAAATAAAAATTTTCATTTTACCGACTAGATGACAACTACATTGACAAACATATAAGCTAGTTGACAACAAACAACAAGACCCTAATATCAATCCCGTTAAAGGTGCTATTTACGAAGGTCTAATATATACGCAACCTTATCCATAACTATTTAAAATGACTAATATAGTTATAGAGAGATTGTTCACGAAATATGTACTAAGTCAGTACTAGAGAGGGTATACAAAGTTTTGATAAGTAAAATGTTGCGACTTGTTCGAGGCCATGGTCAAAACTGAAAATATTTGAGAGGCACGGAGAATCGCATATATATTGCCAACCTTCAATGCAAGATTGCGTCACTATATTTGACGACCTTGCTCTGCAAATTGGCTTTTCTTTTTTTACTTGCTATATACTCTAAGCTGTAAGCTACTATATATTGCATAAATTATAAGAAAAAAAGTGCAAGAACTACAAAGCAAACCCCTCAAATATCAAACTTATAAAAGTAGAGTGAAAGAAGGAAGTAAAACGTAAATAAAATAACTCGGTTAAGAATGAGGATATGGTAAGCTTAAACCCTGGTCATGTATATATAGCTGCAAGTAAGTTGCTAGCTTAAACCCTAAAATTATGTAATGGCTTATATGGGCCTCTGCAATTCAGTCACCAAGTAGTGACCTACTGGGGAAGCTACTCGGCCCAAAATTTGGCTAGCTTTTGATGATAAATGAAGTTCCATTTCATCTCATTTTGATCGAGCTTTTTCATTTTTGTTGTCCTATTTTAAGTTATGTTTCAAACGAATGCAACACTAATTATCTGCTTTTGAACTTATAATTCAATTAGATGGTTTGGTCATAAATTATGGTCATATGAGCTTTGAAGATAAAAATATGAACAAAGTGAAAATCTCAAAACAATAAAGTACTTTTAAAAACTCACATATGATTTCGAAATCTCATCTTTATATCTTTTCTTTGGTACAAAGGAAAGGAAAGAACAACTAACATAAACGAATTTTAGAGTGACCCAGAAGATTTTTCAAGAGCTCATCATATAGGGGGGGGGGGGATAGTTGAACTCCTTGTACTTATCCGTTAGTTGGACTCTCATGTTAGCTAGTTGATCAGCAACACCATTGGCCTCACGATAAGCATGTTTGGTGACTACTTTGTCAATCTTATATGTTGATCAGTGTTAACATTGAACTACTAGGTACTAGTTGGGATTTCAGGGGGAGTTGATTGAGAGAGCAGCTTAACAACCACATCGGACTCCACCTCCAAAAACACTTGTTTGCATTCCATTTCTCAAGCAAGTTTCAATCCAGCTAGCAGTTCAACCATGACGTGTAACTTTAAAGCTCATATAAGGTACAATCTAAACCAAATACGTGTAACTTTTGAAATCATAAAAATAAGTCAATGAATAAAGTTGATTATATTTCAATGTATTATTGTTAAGATTACCTACTTGTATGTATGACCTAAAATGAAAGTTATTTTGTTGAAAAAAATGTTATGAGCAATAAGTAAACAAAATCTTAGATATGAGTATACTCTCTTATGATCTACGTCACGAAGTGCTACATAGAATGTTTTTTTTTATGAAAAAAAGGTTCAACTAGATGATATATTTGTTTATAAGACTGTGATTGGTATCCCACTTTGTTAAAATGATATGTACACCATCCTATACATAACTCTACATTGTTGAAATGAAGATCAACTAATCACCACCACAAGTTTGGGGATGATGGGCCTATAAATGAAAAATGACATAGAAGGCTGTCAATGCATCAAACAAGAGCCAAATACAAGCAAATCTGAAAAGAGTAAGGAACCATGTCATCACGAAAGCTCTTGATCATTTTTGGATTGGTGGCCTAAGCAAGGTTTCTTACTACGAAATATATCCAACCTTGGCGAATGTTTTTTATGTACTCAAGAATCAAGATCTTGCAGATTTGGCATGACAGAAATGAACTTTCTAGCTTCTAGGATTGTTTGGTCACCAAAGCACAGATTGATCGGTACATTCATTCATTTGCCGAATATAATCAAGCAAAAGCATTATCTACACAAAGTTCCCAAAAATTGCTTATTAATCTAGAAAAAACAGGCAAGGAAAAATATGATGCAGGAAAAATAGAAGTGAATCACTACACCCAGAGGCAATTTTACGTATTAGTTCTCAACCAAGTGCAAATAATCAAGCTAAGTGTTAAGACCAAGTGAAGAAGTTAAGAGCAGATGTACTGCCATTGCTATCCCCACTGTACAAAGATGCTCCTACTTTGAGCAAATAAGTTACTCCGTGATAAACATCAAATGCACACAACAAAATACTCCTTTCAATTATTCACTAGGATACCGCCTTTCGCGAGAGGTTCATCATCCAAACCATTGAGTTTCTCTCATCGATCTATCCCTCTCTGACACTGTGAAGCTGACCTTCAGAAAAATACTGAGCAGAACATTCCAAGTCTTCCGGAAAGTCAGGTCCAGCTTGTTTGGTTCTATATCTTCTTTGACGAGCAATCCAAGCTTCTCCTATGCTGCTTCTTAAAGAATTCTTACTTAGAAAAATAACAAACGTACTTCTTTGCGTATATATATGTAATCATCCCATGTTGAAAATTCGCACAAAATCAGCTTGTTTGCTTATCTCTGCTGGAGCATCAAGCTGAGTCCTGTTCTACTCCTTACAATTATCAATCCAGAACTATATCCCAAATGACTGGAGTGCAGGAAATTCTTTTTGCTGATTTTAGTGGATAAATGCCATCAAATGATTCTATTCTAAGGGCTCAAGCTTCAAGTCCCTTCAGAAATTTCATAAATGAGCATTGCCAATTCATATATGTTGATTTCTTGTGAGTCTGAAATTTGACATGCATATTGAGGGGATCTAACTTCTAGCAGCTCTATCGAGTAATGGTTACAAGAACAACACTTTAGTCTAAACACTTACTCTGCTTTCTATGTGTGGTATATTAATTTTGCACAGGATCAGATTTAAGACCCCAAAAATAACATTACTCCTCGCAAGCAAATGGCTGAAATTATGCGAGGCAAAAGTATATCATTTCTTTTCTTCCTCCACAGCTGATGCTTGAATAAATGTATGCTTACATCCACGATCACAATATTAATGAAAACACAATACTGAAAGTGTCAGTCACAGACTCACAGCATAGGGTACCCTGCCCAACCCTATGTGCGCCACTGGCCTGCTACTTCACATCTTTTGAAGAAAATGAGATATGTCCTCGTTCCAAATTGCAAAATTTATTAAAAGCCTAGGACAAGTAAATTCTCATAAAGACCTCTTTTGTTGAGGTTAGCCGATGTTGCCAAAGCATCAAACAATCTTTTCTATCTGAAAAACTTCCAGTTCAGAAGAAACTGAAGGCACCAGAATTTACCGGAAAACTTAGTACATTACAGATCATAAAATTTACAGGAGTTTCTTCATATGGCAGACATTTCATAAGAAGCTAGTGGACTGATGCCAAAGGCAGTGTAATTTGTCACAAGTGTTCTAAATCAACAATGTCACATTGTCAGGATATCAGCCAACAAAAGATATATTAAACCATTGCACTAGTACAGGACAAGTGTGACTACAAATTTTCACTGAAGAAAAACCATACCCCATCAGACATTCATGCTGGCCTCTCAGCGTTGTTCAAATAACAGAACCATTTACAACACAAAACCAAAAAGTAGAAAGAAGACAGGAAACTGCCTAGCATAGCAAGAGAATTCAGGTCTCAGATGGTGCACCATGTGGCATGGTCGAAGATGATGAGGGCTCTCTTCGAAGTTCCTTGACTACAGCAGCAAGCGCTTCAGGGTTCACGCCATGGTCACAGAGTGAAATGAGGGCAGAAAGAGTGTGACGATCCAATCCTGTGTCAAGTATGTTCGACATGTGAAATGCCAAGTCTAGAGACTCTCGAGCAGTACGTGCAGCCTCAGAATCCATATATGCAATAGTCAGTGTAGTGGATCAGAACTTTGTTGTACTGAAATGTAGAGACCAATAACAAAATCAGCTCCTTCCACCAGGTATATAATCACAAAACAGAAAGAAAAAAGAATGTCTTCTGTGCAGAATCAGATGCATAAAGCAAACACAGCCACAATACATAGGGCAGCACATGATTGAAATTAATACACATGGAGGGGAAAAAAATAGCAGAAAAAAAGAAAATTCGTGTCCAGAAAGTGATGTACATTCTCAGAAGTAACTAAAATATAGACCCCATAATTTGCTCATGTTTGCGAAGGAGCAACCAGGTATAGTGAATAGGACAGTCTTGCATCATAATTATTTACAAAGAGAAACAAGACAGGGATAAGTACATCCCACACCACCTTCCACCTTCAAGACAGGGGCCAGATTCTCATGGGACTCATTTGGCAGATTTCCATAATCACCGAAGTTTTTAAAAACAAAAAACATTTAAATCCATGATTTCATCTGTTCTTGGTCTTCTTTGGAGACTTAATTCATGTTGACATGACTATTTAAGAACATATTCGAGTCCTTTGTAGTGAATTAATCCTTAGAACATAGATCAGCAAGATTTATTGTCATGATTTTATGTAATGTAACTGTATATTCTACAGTTAAGGTGAAAAATACAAGTAGAGACTCTCCAGCAGTGCAGCCTTAGAATTCCTATATGCATTGTCAGTGTAGTCAATTAAATTTCTTTCCACTCAGGTCTTAAGGCCAATGACAATTCACAAAGCGAGCAACTTCCACCAAGTAATGAGAACAACAAGAAAGATCATTGCGAAAAAGCACAGCATTGTGCAGAATCAAATGCTCAAGCCAAATTAAAGATGATCACAAATGCATAGGGCAGCAAACAAATAAACACATCTACTAAACAAAATAGTTCACAGAGTACAGAAGATGCAAGTCAAGGAAATGGACTACATATAAATGTAACTGCTATACAAATTAGCACCTATATCACTCAGGTTGAACAAAGAACCTATGTTGCTCGGACTCGGTGTCCAGTATCCGACACGAATGCATATCCAGGTGTCGGACTCAGCTATATTCTCAAGATTTGCATGACCTCTAACTTAAATTGAAGTGTCCAGTATCCCTTCAGTGTCCAACCGGGTACTTGATAGAAAATGAAGAGTCCGAGCTTCATAGCAAATAACTATCAGCTGTATAATCGACTATCGAGTGACCGTCCAATTAGGTTTGATTCCCAAATGAATTTTTTTCGACTTTCGGGCATACCCTTATTTTCCACCAGCCCAACGCCCCCGGCCCCACACCCCCGGCCGTAAAAAGACTAAATTTCGGGGAATTCATCGGAAAGTTTTGGAAGAGACTATCTACTTTTATGATATAAAATTAGACGAAGTCATGCTGGCCCAACAAAGGCATAAAAATCTCTAATTTGACTTGGGTTTGTCGAAAGCTTGAGTTGATTTACCTTTGATAGACCTCGACGGGTTTTTTAAGAACTTGTGAACATTAAAATCACATGTGGGCATTCTGCAATGAAATAAAATCTTAAGAACATAGTCTAGCAGATATGATCTACTGCCATAAACATGATTTGTCAAAACTGCAACCATATATCCATAATCCATGTGTAACTACATATACTATAGTTCAGATGACAGCATACAAAATAGGGTAAGACTAACATTGTGGGCATTTTATTTTACCATAAAACATAACAATCCTACATATGATGTCATATTTGTGATAAAAAAAACTTCGTTTTATACCTGGATTACGTATTCACTGCAAGAATAAAAGTGTGGTTTTCGACTAACATGACATTGATATTTCTAGATAATTTAATTTGCCACTTATGTAATTATTCGCCTAGTAAAAAAGAATTACTTTATTGGTGATATAATAATTTAGATTTTGCTCTTTTCGATTGAATTTTGTAGATTTGAATTGAACTTGTAAGAGATTATTTGAAATTTTCGATATGGTAACAAAAAGTCTTGTATTACAACGTCTAATTTTAAATTGAATTTAGCCCCGAAAGTAATCAAATCTAGGTAATTTCAAGCACAAAATGAAGTGTGTGGTTGAAGATAGGGAGAAAAGGTTTGCGCAAAATTACTATTTTGTCCCTAATTTTCAGAAATTGTCACGGGCACTACATAAAGGTAGTTAGTCCCGAGACTATTTTAGAATTTAAGGTCCATATAGCAATTTCATGAAAAAACAAAGACATAAACATAATTTTGCGTGATCCTTCCCTCCCACATTTTTAGCAGCTCCCATCATTTTGTGCTTGGGAGCACCCGGTTTTGGGTTGGGACTACCTTAGACTCTTCGAATTTAAAGTGGTCGTTTTTATTAAATTTTTAATAAAAGTGACCACTTTAATCAAAATCATGACCATTACTAATGTTAAGTTAAAATTTGACTGTTTAAATAACTTGTGATCATGCTAACGTAGGTTTGGATTTGAGCGCATTATAAAATCAACAACACTCTTGTGATCATTCTATAAGGAAAGCGCAGTGTGGTTCAATCTATCTCAATAAATTATTAAAATTCAAAGGCTATTCTAACCTTCAAACCAAAAAAAAAAAAAAAACAATTTAAAGGGGTCAATTTGTGATTAGTATTTCGCAAAACCAACCCTATTGAAAGAATGCCTAAATAACTGAGCAGGAAAAGATGGCAACTCCAAACAAGAAATCGAGTGAAAGAGAACTGCAGAAGTCAGGATCAAAAGAGGTGAAGGAATTCAATGGAGAGAGTAAAACAAGAGGACAAGGATTCAAACATTCTGAGGATAGCACACTAGCAGCCACCAGACGGTTGCAGCCACAGTTGGCCCCGCTATCAAGCTCAACTACTAAATCATCCAATGATTGTAACATGTGTCTTTGTTCAATTGCCAAATCAACTTTCAGGCAGCTTCTGACATACAAGAAAATAAACAAAAAAAAAAAATTCCTTTTCAGAACTTAGCAGCTGTTACACAACCATGTCCCTAGGTTGGTAAATTGATCATGACATCCAGATAAAAATTGCACCACAGAGACAAAATAAGTATTGCACCCAAAGGGGGAAAAAAAGAGAAAGAAAGAACCTTCGATAAGTACTTAAGTAGTGAATATGGTCCTAGTTTTGAGAAGATAATACACTTACAATGAAAAATCGTTTATGACATATGGTCCGAACTTCTAATGTCGTGATTTTTGAACCTTAACTTCGAAAATAAAGAGTATAATTTGACGATCCAAATGAAAAAATTTCTACCTACTACTTTAGACAAGTTTAATTTCAAGCAACAGAAACCTAACTCCTGATGCTTCTTACAGCTCTAGCTCCATAGCTTTACCAATATGTTACATTTTGAAAAATGCAAGAGCAGTTCTACACTATCAACCCAAAAGCCAAGCTCTAACTTGGACCAAGTTCCACTGTCAAAACTCAAGTATTCCCATCTCCCAAAACTGGTAAGATATTCAATAAGATTATGACATATGCCTTTGTTAAATTGCGGCGTCAAGTTTCAGGCAAATCATCCTAGATAATCACAGAAAGCCCAGGTGTCATGTAGCTCAAAGCCTCCAAGAAACATTGTTCACTAGTAATTATTCTATAAAATACAGACATAAGGAATTAAGGATCACATGATACTTCATATCAAACCCACATGTGACAATCTGCTCTTGCACACATCACCAGATGCTCATAGAATGTCATAGTCATGATACAGGAAAACAGAAATAATTTTTGGCCAATAAAACACTTCGCATTTAGATTCTGCAACCAACTAAAATTCTAACAAAGTAAAAGTATCGAACCAGGAAAGAATAAGATACTTTACTGAGATGCTCCCTACTTTCCTCAAATGCTTCTAGTTTGAGCAAATAATGTACTGTTGAACTCATCAAATGGCCCAAATTCAATAACATTACAAGACTATGCTCAGTTAAAAGATGAGCTTCCATAGTCTAAAAGTAAGATGAAACAATGAGTTTTCTTTCATAAACCTATTCTTGCGACCAACTTCAAAAATGAATAACATACACATACAGAGCATACTCATGTAAATCATCAAAAACCATGGCCAAAGTTGTTTCGCTCTGCCCTCCTCAAACAACAATCCAATCACGTCCTCTACCACTGCTTACGAATTACGACTCCACGTTCCTAGTACGCGAAAATGAATGCAAGAACACTATGCTGTGATCACCCCGAATTAAAACTCAGGTTCTAACTTGCACCTGTTTTGGCCGATCCTCCTCGAGCAACAACCCAAGCCCTTCCCTCCCACGCCTCCTAACAACCCTCTTCACACTCCCATCCCCACCCCCGGACAAAACCCTCAACCCAACCCCCCTCTCAATCTCCAGCACCTCGGGCAAACCATTCCCACACCCCCTCGACATCCCCACATCGATCCTAATCGCCTTATTCCCACACGCCCCATTAATCCCGTCCTCCTGTATCGTATGCCCCATGATCATCCTCCTCGCCCCGGGCACCATCCCCAAAACCCGCTCCAATGCCTCGCAATCACAGCTCTCCGCCACCTCGTGCGAGTACCTCCTCAACCACACCACCGAATCCCTCCCCCTCCCTATCTCCCTCCACAAATTTTGTCTTTCCCCCCTCACCCACTCCCTCACCTCCTCATTAATCCTCTCAATCCCATACTCCACGTGCCGCGGCAACAACCCCCCGTGCACAAAAACATCCTCCCCCACCACCAACACCGTCACATTCTCCCCCAAAAACCTCCTACTTATCGGTCCCCCCGGCCGCAACGCCGCAATCCTGTCCCTCACCCCCTCCTCATACTCCCTCTTAACTCCCCTAAACCTCAACCCAACCCCTTCCCACGGGTCCTCCGACCCGAACCCGGCCCGGGATTTCATGTTCAGCCCGACCCGGAACCAAAAGGCCCAATTTTTAAACTCAAGGAGTGACTCCGGGGTGATGTAGCGGAAGTCGCCGGAGAGGTTCATGAGCTCGTGGTTGCCGTGGAGGGTGATGAGGGACCCGCCGGAGAGGGCGGCCTGGCGTTTGAGTTTCTCGAGGAGGTAGAGGATTTTGAGCTCGTCGGGGCCGCGGTCGAGGACGTCGCCGACCTGGACGACGGTGGAAGTGCCGCCGGACCAGTCGCCGGAGGGGGAGATGAGGCCGGCGAGGGAGAGGGATTGCTTGCATTTGTGGAGGTCGCCGTGGAGGTCCCCGACGGCGATGAGGCGGGGTTGGGGAGGGTAACGGGTTTGGAGGGGTGGGTGATTAGGGTTTCTAGGGTTAGGGTTATTAGGGTTTCTAGGGTTAGGGTTGGGGGGGAGAAAGAGACCGCTGACGGAAAAGTCAACGAAGGTGTCGACGAAGGAGGAGAGGAGGTCGGGCACGTGCTTGCAAGATTCGGGGTCTGCCATTGGTTGGATGGTTGATTAGTGTTGGGATTAGTATGAATGTGACAAAAAGTTTAAACACATACATAAGACTACTTGAAAGTTAAAAAAAGGAAAATTTCATAAATGGTGCTATGAGATTAGGCGTAATTCACAGTTAGTGCACTCACATTTTTCTAATCCCAATTAGGTGACCTCAAGTCACTATGTAAATCCACATTTGGTGACCCAGGACCTAACTCTATCTAATTTCCGTCTCTTTTTGATGACGTGACAGTAGTCGGACCCATGTGATAAATTGTTTTAGAATCATTTTTATGTAAAGAGACCCATGTGACATAACCCAGTAAACAATTATTATTTATTATGGATTTTATACAATTAAACACTACACATTACAACATAACCACTATACTATTGTTTCATTACTGTATAATTGGACAAAATCTAACCCTTAGATATAAGAAATCATGTTACAGTGATTAGATCAAATATTATCGTTGCCTTTAAAACCTCATTAATGCAGAGTACTACAAAGTCAGCAAAAAAAAGACGGAATTAGGTTATGGGTCACCAAACGTGGATTACATAGTTACCTGAGGTCACCTAATTTGGATTAGAAAAATGTGAGGGCACTAACTGTGAATTACGCCTAACCTTAGGGCACCATTTATGAAATTTTCCTTAAAAAACCTTTATTTTGAAAAAAAAAAGAAGTTAAAAAATCATATTTTGTTTATTTTGGATGGTAGCGAGAATATGACATGAAAATTGTGATTTAGGTTTGAGTGCACCATAGGCGATAATTGTGAGATTGATTTACTCCAATTGAAAGTTATGGCAGTCGACATTGTGTTGCGGTGGTCTTTATTCAATTGAATTCAACTCTCTAGTAATAGAAGATATGGTGTATAACGGAAGATATAGAGGATAATAGAAGATATGAAGAATATATTACGAGATATGGATCGAGGATATATTAGTAGATGTATCAAGAGAATATTGTTTAAGAATATTCTAATTATCTTCTGTTATACTCCATATTTTCTATTATTTTTGACAATGCAATTGCTTTGACTGTTTCTTCATCAATCTGAATTTGGTGTCTCCCACATCTACCCTTTTTACTTGCTTGTCACATTTAGTTTAACACCTAGTCTCCTTTGTTCTCTTTGCAATTTTTCAGAATTTGGAGATAGTCCTCTTGGACACATCAATTTTGCCAGCCAATAAGGTCAAGCTGCCATATCTAGCCACCCCATATATGGAATTTTCCAACATTAACATAGCAATTTCCTCCTCATCATCTGTCAAGTTTTTCATCTTCAATTGATTCAATTATGAACGGACTTTAGATGGTATTTGTAATGAAATTTGGTCAAGCATTTGGACTGTGTCTGGATTGTAATTGGTTTGTATAAAGATAGTTTAAAGACAACATCAGTAGATTCTTTTTCAATTAGTTTTATTGTAGGAAAGTTTTAAGGTTCTCTGCCATTTTTTGTTTGCCAATAAACTACCAAGTTTTAGCTTTTGGTGGAAATGACAGAAATAATGTATGTTGTTAATGTTTTATTATGTTTAAATTTGCCAAAAAAGTTTGGAAGAAAGTTCAAATATACTCGAAAAGTTACCTTTTGGGAAAGTTGGCACAAAAATGAAATGTGTTAAACTTTGGTAATCTTTGTTGGTGGGAAAGATGACCAAAAGCATCACTATTCTCTCTTTACTTTCTTTTATTCCATTTTACCTATTATAGCCCCAAAATTTGAGAGTGTCACGAGCTTTTCGAGTTGATCTCCGCCCTACTCGAATAGGCTCGTTAGAAACTCGAGTCTAGTTTGAGCTCGAGTCAAGCTTTTAGGAGTCGAGTATTGACCGATCAAGTCGATCTCAAGTAGCTCGTGAATTGTATCGTCTCATTTACACCCACTATGAATGACATTACAAACCTCTATGAAAATACGAGAATAACAAACTTTTTTTTTTTATATCTAAGAAAGTAAATACCCAATTAAAAAATTTCTCACATTTTTTTTTTCCATAATCTAAATTAATTGCACAAGTTTTAACCAAACACAAGACTTTTCATCAACTCCATAAAGTGACATCTTGTGCTAAAACCCTAAACCCTTTCTTGCACAGAAACCCAACAATGGCAGGAAGTGAAGAAGACCAGTATGTGACAGAGAGACTCAGGAGAAAGCTCAATGATGTCAACTCATCTGCACAAACCCAACTTGCTGCTGTCCAAGATCACATTAATTTCACTCTACAGGTTCTTAATCTATCTGGGTATTTGTTAGAATCTTGTTTTATGTGCTGAAATTGCATAAAGTTTGGTTCTTTAATGTCTGCTGATGAGATTGTAATGATGGGCAGAAATCATACTTCAAGTGTGCTCATGCATGCTTTGATAGGAGCAGGAGTCAGGAGGAGATTAGCAACTGTGTTGAGCATTGTAGTGTTCCTGTCATGAGAGCTCAGCAGCTTGTTGAGGGTGAATTGTCCAAGTTTCAGGTTAAGAATTTGTGTATTACTTATATGGCTGTTATGTATTTCTATTGTTTATTTGAATGAGTGGTAATTTATTGTTGGAAATTAATGTCTGATGATGGTTTATGAGGGTGGTTTTATTTCTGGTTTATGAGGGTGGGTTTTGCTGGTAAAGTTAAGCTGCATTGTAGATGGTAGCCGATTCGAAGCGTTTTATGGTTTTTGAGGGTGGTTTGGTTAGGTTTTGATAGACTCAGCTAAGCAACAAACAATTGAGTGTTATGAGCTGCGTTGTAGGCGATAACCAAGCCGATTATTGCGGTTCGCTGTATTTGAGGGAATTTTAAGCAACTATTAAGTTAGAATGGAGATTCCTGTTTTACTTATTTTGATGAGTTGTCCGGGTGTAGCTTGAGGAGGTTAAGGCAAGAAATTTCCCATTTTCGAGTTTTCTGATTGAAACACGAAGAACACTTGAAGTTTGGTTTCCTGATTGTCATTCTTCATGTGGCTGTTTGGTGTCTTGGGTGCTCTCATGCCGCTTGAAATTATATGCTTTTATAGTGCTTTTCAGGATTTTGAGACTGCTCTGGCTATGTTCAGATAGCTTCAAAAGAATCTTAAGCCGGCAACGACTAAGTTAGAATGTGATAACTATGATGTTACATATATTTATTGGGCTGTAAAGGTAATATCCTGAGGACTGAGGAGGTTAAGTGGTTAGCGTTTTTCTGAGTGGAAAAATGAGGAAAGGTTCAAGTTTAGCCTGATTGCCTCATAGTAATTGAAATCGAGTGTAAAATTTATGTCCTGTAGCTAAAATGATTCCTATGTCGAAAATGTTGCTTGCTCCCGTTCCCTTTACAAATTTAAAAAGGGGGGCGGGGGGGTTGGCTAACCGTCTGTAAGACGCTGTTAAGCTGAAACTTAGGCACACAGCCTTGTGCTTACTGTCGTTACTGACCCTTTGGTCTATTCCTGAGCTAGTTTTCTTACTAAGCAATCTTTTGCTTGTTATCAAGCCTCAAAATTTAATCATGACTGGGATATTTATTAGATAGTTCATTCACGTAAATAATGAAGATAATGCGTCTTTGGTCCCAGTAAGTGTAGAGTCAATATTGCAACGATGTTTTATAGTTCAATATTTGTTTGAGCTAGTTCATTCACGTAATCATGAGTGAGATGTTTTAACATGATACAAGAGATTAAAAAAAATCGAAACGATGTTTTAGTTATGGTTTTTGTGAACCAATATTGCAACTGTGAGAGATTCTGGTGCCCCCTCCCACCTTCCTAACGAATAACATGAATCGTGTTGTTAAATTGCATAAGAGTGTTTGATGAAAAGCAAAACCTGCATCTACTATTTTGTCTCTTATGGTCATTGCATGTTTTCTTGGGCCATATTTGTATGTAATTGCTGCTTAGGCAGTGTGAAGCTAAGATATTTGCCAGCCTTGTTGTATGATTGAGGTCTAGTGACTCCTGGCATATTCTTGCTAAGGTTAAAGGTTATAGGTGAGTCAATGGTTCACATGTACACTTGAAATGGGATTAGCAGGCGGATCCAAAATTTTTAAAAATGGAGGTAGCTATTTTGAATATTGCTTCAAAAACAATTTTCTACCATTTTTCTTTCCAACTTAATAAATTTTGGGGGTAGCGTTCGCTACCTCATGCTACACTCTAAACCCGCCCCTGCCCCCATTGTGTCATTGTGGAGATTGTTTCTCCCACAGGCAGTCTTTCATATTCACAAAATGTTTGCCTATGTTTACTGGAAAAAGGGGTCACCAACCCGAATTTGGTAAATTAGGAGTTTTTTTGGTAAGATTCCTTATAAAATCACTTCAAGCATGGTAACAACTTACATGGGCTAGATCTCTTGATTTGCTCTATTGTATGTAGTAAACTAACGCAAGAGGTTGAAGATGATCAATTTGGTTATGTTCCGTGCTTCTCATAGTTGCATTAACTTGTCAAGTTCATGTCCATTGCTGGCCAAGCCGCCTGATCAACTTGTGGTGTGTGTCCATTATGCTCATCTTCTGTCAAGGAATCCTATACTATGCAGGCTTTAGATCTATTGTAATGATGTTTACCTAGACCATAAGTTCTTCTGTACGTTTTTGTGGTGCAGGAAAGGTTGCAAAGAGCTCTGACGGTGTGCCATGACAGATACGAGTCTTCCAAATTGCAACCTGGTCAATCTAATCCGATGCTTAACCTTGAATCCTGTGCCAACCAGGCAATTGACGATAGTGTTAAAACTCTACCTCCAATTGTGGAAAGATTGAAGACTTCCCTTGGCATGAATGACAGCACTTAAGGTAGCCGCTAGTGTTACTCTGAACTACGCTTCAAAAATAAACGAGGAAGATCGTCGAGGACATACAAATTCGCAGTTTTCAGACGTCAGAGGAAGGATGAGCCACACTAGTAGTTTGATTTTGTAATGTTGGTCAATTAATCAAACATGTTATCCTGCTTAGACTTCTTTCTACACAAATGTGCAGCAGGTGGTAAAATATTTTACTAGCAGAAACTGCTATAGAAACTTTTCGGGTTATTGTATTGACAAGTTATGGAAGAACTGTCTTTTCATATCATGGAGGTCTATCAATTTTGAGATGATTTAACCAATGCTATGTCTCATGGAGTTGTTTTAATTTTTGATGTTTTTAAAAAGCTGTTTCTCATGCTTGTACAATAAAACTCCATGGCACACCGTATCTCAGCAAGTACAAATTGGTAATTACGTTCTCTATGGAGGGGATTTGTAGAATTTGAACTTACTCGGTAGTGAGCTTTAGGGGCATTTTTTGTGGACAACTTAAATCCCTTAATATCAGCCAACTTTGATGTGTGCAAGCCTTTCAGCAAACATTGAATTTCTTCTCAAGCATTTGGAGCTCAAGAATCATGAAATCAAAAGTTAATGATTAGATAAAAGATTTAGTTCGTAGGACTTTGGAGATCTTGAATGCCTGCACCAATTCTGTTATAGAGCTAACTGCCTGGTTTACAGGACGAAAACGTGACCAACAATCTGGTCAAAAATATATAGCTCATCAAACAGCGAAAGTTAGATGGATAACCAACTAGCATTGAGCGAAGTATACCACACTACTATTTCTGCTGATTAAATCTTCAACATCATACAAGGCAAAGCTGATATAGTCACATTCTCAATCATAGCCTTTCAGGGTCCAACACAGATGAAGTACATAAAAGACAGGTTTACAAAGCTACTTTCGTTTCTTTGTGGCACGAAAATTGCGGAAATGATTATTTCGTCTACTCTACATGCTGTCAGTAAATGTGCATGATCAAGTTTTTGCTGCTTATGTTCATTTGGCCTCGCTCTGGCGTTTCTGGTCTTCAAACTTGTCAATAGCAACCTGAAGCTCATCAGTACCCCCGACAGCTCTCATGGTGTAGAAGTACACTCCAAAGACAAATGCTGACAGCCCACCTGCAACTATTATATTCTTTGTCTTGGGTGCAAGGGCACCAAAACTTGAAGTCCCAGCCATTTTGCAAGTATTTGCTTAGAGCTTTCAGATCTGCAAGCTGACCATAAGACATCATCAGATTAATCGGTGAAAGGAAATTAAAAAGTTATTTGCTTATAGAAGTCCTCAACTCTTCTACTGGAACCGGCTGTCCTTACTAGCATAGAAGTTTCACATATGGGTTCCATCAATTAGGCATGCCCTGTGACAATATCTGTAGAACTGCACTTCAAACTCACCATGGCCATTTTGATGACGGGATTTGGCTAACAAATGCTCCAACGGCTTTTCAAAGGGTTGAAAATGGAAATGTTGAGCCCTTCCTAAGGAAATTTGTGCCCATTTTATTTGATAAAATTCTTATAGATAACCCTTCGAATGATAACCTAATGTACATACAACAGGTGTTACAGGTTAGGAGAGTTCATAAGCTATAAACCAAGCTTAATAACTGCCACTTTGCTTGGCAGCTGGAGTATCTTGGACCTAAAAGTCAACACATTGCAAGTATCTGATACGGAAACCGCATGCATTTTAGGGTCTTTAGTTCATTTTCAAGGATCATATCCAAGTATCAGATATAGCTATCCGACATGGGTGCGGCAAGGTAGATGAAGAATCCGAGTAAGAAAGCCTCAGACACATCATATCTAGCAAGGGGTAGGAACAGACCCGACGAGACGGTTGCCATCGAAAATGGCTACTCCTAAAATCCTCAAAAACCTAAGGGGATTCATTGATCTTAATGAGTCCTTTCTCAAGGCTTATAGAAGAATAATAAAAGTAAGCCACTAACAGATTTCTTGAAGAAAACTGCTTCCATTTAACATCTGACCCCTTATGCACAAACAGCTTTTGGCAGTTGAAGGCATCAATGTGTTTAACACCAGTCATAGCAATTCCTCACTTCCTCTTCCCTCTGTTTTATTATTGTTTATTATTATTTTCACCCTCCTATTTGTAGTGGAATCAGATGCATCAGGGGAGGAAATAAACATAGTCTTAATGCAGCAAGGCCATGCTATAGAAAATATCAACAAGCTATTAGAAATTAAGCACCAAGCACACTTTAATTATGAAAGGGAGTCCTAACTCTCATCTATGTTGTCACCAATTCTGACAATGTTAATTTCTCGCAAGCATCTCATTATACAACCAGACAACAACAGCCCCAATATTTGCTAGAAAAGCAAGTCACCAACCCTTTCCAACAGAAGCACCTAAGTAAGCTTTTCAGCTATGAGCCTATGACTATGAGATTGTTCACAAGAAAGTTAAGGAGAATGAAGCAAGAGATGCTCAAGATGCTCTCTTCAGGTGCATAGCCATTGAGATTTAAAGTGATACAATGTTCTTCCTTGGCATCAACTTCCTGGTCAACTAATTGAAAAGGCCTGGACGAGAACCTTAAACTGTATGACTATCACACCTATTCTGAAAATATTCAGTAGCTGACGAGAACTACTCATGGGTAGGAAACCTGATCAAAAGGAAAGGAAAGGTGGTAGGCTCCTATAATAGCTTGTGGCAGCACAAAATCTCCTCATCCATGACAGTTCACACACAGAGCTATCAATTCAGGTGCAAAGGCGACATACCAGATAATATAACAATTCTTCTATTGGAATGGTATTAAGACATCCATACAGAATTATATTCAACAAAGTTTCAGTTGTCAACTGTGCAAGTACAATACTTGTGCAAATTCAGGACCCCTCTAAACTCTTCCCACAAAAGGCACAGTTTGGATTGAGAATGAATTTGATGGTCCCCCACCCCTTCACGAAAGAAAAACAATCCTTGTGCAAAGGATATTCCTTTGCCATAGTGCATATGATGGATAAGCGTATAGCTGAGGATACAGCTCAAGTATACTTTGATCAAGTTTACAAACCCCATGGATGACAAAGAGCATAGTTTAATCATGTATTTCTCAACCTTTTCTGGGAGGAGCTTTTCTTTATCAAATGTGGTACATCTCAACCTTTCATCATCTTATCACCCCCATTATGAAGTCCAATATCAGACTAAGGTACTCATTAGGTGTATAAAACTAATGGTAGATGCATGACCATAATAGTCCAAGGACTGATAGAAAAGGATAACGGCTAGAATATTCAAAGAATACCAATTACCATTATTCCCTTAAACTATATAATTAAAGTCAATTATGGCCAGCGACCACCACTCCCCTTTGACGATCTCCCTAGTGATAGCAAATTGGTAATGGTGAATTTATTTTTATTGGACAGGGAAAAGGCTCTCACTGCCATTACAAACAACTTTTTCAGAACTCACAACACAATGGTGCAAACTTCCAACACTCAAAGAAGCACAAAAAGGAAAGGTAGTACGACATAGGTGATCATGCATACCTTAATCTCCAATATTTTAGATTGGTACATGGGTGTACAGACCTCATAAAAAACTAGGCACTTATACTATGGTTCATATAAAGGGCTTGACTGTTTTGCACTCGTTGCTTATAAGTTTGCTCTACCCTAGGATACCAACCTACAGTCCAAGCTATCGAATCAAAGCAGTCGCGAATCCAAGAACAAAATATTGGGGTAGCCATATTATAGTTTTCTACTATTTTCTACCTTGGCTTTTTTACAAATGCTCTACTGTTCTCAACCATTTTTCACCCATTGTCCAAAAAATAAATTTGGGGTGTGCGCCCCAAGCTACCCCTTGAATCCTCCACTGAATCAAAACCAACAATCCAACTGAACGAGTATTCTAACGAATGCTCTCAAAATTCAAAATCAACGACCCAAACTGATCGAGTATTCTAACAAAAACTCTCCAAATGGAAACTAACAATCCAAACTGATCGAGTATTCTAGCGGAACCTCTCGAAATGAAAAACAACAACCCAACCTGAGCGAGTATTCTAACGAAAGCTCTCTAAATCAAAACCATGAACCCAAACTTATCGAATCTTCAAGCGAAACCTCTCGAAATGAAAACCAACAACCCAAACTGATAGAGTATTCTAACAAAAACTCTCCAAATCAAAACCAACAACCAAACTAATCGAGTATTCTACCGAAGCTCTCAAAATGCAAACCAAAAACCCAAATTGATCGAGTATTCTAACTCTCGAAACCAAAACCAACAACCCAAAGTGATCGCGTATTCTAACGAAGCTCTCACGACATCCCAAAGCCAAGCCTAAACAAATTGGGCATCCTTAAGCTGCTCCCACAGCACACATGAGCTTAAAGCACCCGGGTAATCTTCGATTACTCGAAACATTCCCAAATGAGCTCAAATATATCTCTACATGGGTTTCTTTTCATCTCTACTAATTCATTTCCAGATTGTTCAAACTAAAAATGGAATCTTTAACAAATTGCCACGCAAATAAACAAATTAACAGTCAAAAGAGTCTCATCACAATTGGACACAAACAAAGCAAAACAATCATATAAGAAATTGAAATGGCTATGAAAGTGGAAATAATTACCTCTGTGTTATAGTGACTGTTACTAGAAGATTTGGGGGTGTAAAGAGGGGTTTTGAATGTGGGCAATTTCCTTTCTAAGAGGCAAAACCGACCCGAACAGCCTGAAAACCGGCCCGATTCAACCCGATAAAATCACCACCCGAAAGATTATAGCCAGGTGGTGCTTTTGAGGCGCACTTGATAATTATCCCTTTTATAATGAGCTTATTCTCTTAATGGATTTATAACCCAGTATTGGGTGGTTCTATTGATAAATCCATGATTAGGGATAAGTCTAACATTCTTAATAGTTCAAGGCCCATGTGGTGGGTGCTATCAAGAAACACCTAGTGATGGTATGTGAGTGTGAAAGTTGACCACCTTTTATAAAAGGCCTTTCTAGAGCAATCATGACTTTATGAGACCCGAGGGTGTGCGCATGAGTCTAAGCGCAATATTGTATTGTAGAGTTTGCACAAAATCAAGTGTACTATTCGTGTCGTGGGAGTCTCGGCCTACATATAGGTAAGTGTACGAAGAAATTCACTTATTTAGATGAAAGTCGCACTTATACATCTACTTGTCAATTTAAATCGAAAGATATATTGACATTTAAATATACACTCCTTCCTTTGCCCATAAAACTTTCTCAAATCTTTTTTTTGGGATTATGGGGAGAATGAATTTTTAAAGCTTTCTCCCAAACCTTTGTGTCCCACATTTCTCTTAAACCAAGTGTTTTTCTTCCTTTTATAAGGGAACACTTGTATAATATTTGTTGGCAAAAAGACTAGAGACTATTGTGGAGGCTATGGTGCTTGCTAAACCCCACGCGCCACTGGTCCACTGTTCGGCTGATCAGGCTGGATTAGGCGTGCATGTATGCGTTAATTGTTTCTCGTGATTACTTGATTAGCAATCGTGTTTAAGCTAATCAATTTGACTAGTTGCGATTTTCCTCTGTTTAGTGATTATAATCTTAAACGTTCTTATAAAACCATATAGTAATATACACTCTCCTCTTCTCTTAAGTTTTTCGGGGAAATTTTAGTGCGAATTCCATTTCATAACATGTTTTACTCCGACCATATACCTCTGCCGCTAACACCTATGAATCGAGGATAACTATAAACGCGAGCTCAAGCATTGAGATCGAAATAAGCATTTTAATATACATAGGCCATGTAACATGATCAATGGATATTCATAGGTCAACAAAAACTAGCTAAGCGTAGCTCATAGGTCAACCGTATAGTAATATACACTAGTCAAGCATGAAGCTTTAAAGTTCTTTCAAAATCTTGAATGCAGGAATAAACTCTGGCCTACTGCAAGTCTTCCGCTTTGAAGATCATGTGGTGGAAGAAGGGCAAGTTTTGCTGCAACGTTAGCAGCATTATCAGCAGTACGACTTCCTTTTCCCCCTGTCATACCAGTTTGAGTAAAACCTGGGCAAAAGCAGTTTACTGATATATTGCGATCTCTTAATCGAATTGCTAAAAACTTTGAGTAAGCATTTACGGCAAGCTTTGATACAGAATAATCAGTCCAATGCTCTGGCCAGCCTTGGCTTTCCCATATTCCATCCTTCACATGTTTCAGAAATAAACTTACGACAACGTCAATACGTTCCTCGCTCAAATTTTCCTCGTCTTCTAGTAGTGCTTTTACCTTTGGATTTCTAACATTCTGCATTCATGAAAACATGAGGTTTGTAAATTCTAGGATTTCTAACATTCTGCATTCAAGATAAGAAGTAAGCAAATGACCTAGCGTAGTCTTATACGAAGACATTTCACAGATTGCCAGTTCAATGAGTTCTTTTGGTATGAGTTGTTTGGATTGTGCATGTAATGGTCCAACTATTGAGGTGGCAATGCTTTAATATGCAAGTCAACAGTCACGAAGAACACTCAGACACATAGTAACATGCTCTTATATTGAACATCTCGATTCTAGAAGTAGAACTTAGGTGGTGCGACTTGGGTGGAGTAGTTGACTATTAAGGTCTCATTAGAAGGACTAAAGTAGTGATCATCTTAGGCCAAATGAAATCTACATCTTTTTAAATTTGTAAAAATCAAAAGACATACTTAGCAACTTATAACCTATGGTTCTTTGTAAGTAACTGTTAGGCTCACTTGCAGTTGGAAACTTTTATTTGTACTTTGTACAAGTCACTAATAGTGGCATAGTGCCAAACTGCCGATAATAAATTCATAGTCGAAAAGTTTGAAGGTACATACATACACAATACATATGTAATATATTATATAGTACTCCTGTGATCCACTATATAACAAGGTTGATTGGATAACGTACAATATCGTGTTCATTAGAAAGTTGTTCATGGCTAGTCTCGTGTTACAAAAAAAAGAAAGGAACCAAAAGAATATTTGGAGGGTGTAAAAAGAACAACCAAAGTGTTTTTAAGTCTGAGCAAGGTGTTTTTAAGTTTTAACTATGCGCAAGGTAGTACTGCAGACTATAAACTTTATCAGACTACTAGTATTGAACAGAACAGAATAGTGTCACTTCATAAGTTTCCTTAGAAGAGCAAGATGAATTTCCTAAAACTTAATCCGATTGAAGAGAGCAAATAATTGCAGATGGAGACATGTATGCAGATTAATATGATATTAACTGTACCAACAAATTGATAAGCAATGATAACTCACATTAAGTAAGCCAAGTCTCGAACTGAAGTTCAAAATGCGGCTTTTGGAAGTTGAGCATCGGAAGTAAGGCAACAATGTCTCTATCAAAGTCTTAGGACCATAATAGTTGGTCTTGATCACTGTTTCTGCGTGTTCTACTGAATTGTCATGTATTCCATTGAATGATACCGCGGCATTATTCACCTGAAATAATTAAATCCCTATAAATGAGAACTATTGATCTGAAGTGGTTCATTTTATATTTAGTTCACTCAATTTTACAGCATACAATAAAGTCATGCAAGCAACTAGAGAAACAATGAAGGTCAGTCAATTAAAATTATGCCAATAAGGTATTAATCTATCGGTAAAGATTGAGATTAATTGTGAACTTTAGGTCATAGGAACAGGTCCTCAACCCCTTCGAGTTCACTTTGTGGCTCATATGGACCCCAAGAAAACAATTAAGATTATTATTAAAAAGAATAAAAAAACCCTTTCATATATACATTACACTATAGAGGAAATTACACTACAAAGGTTCTAAATCTAATCCTTAATTGATTCAAACTTATGTTATGCAGGTGATCTTATGACCGACGTTAGAAAAGTTAGTTCCTCCAATTCCGCTATGAATGCATCTAAACAATCCTACACATATACCAAGCTAATGCGAAGAATATGTGAGACATGGCTTGAGAACATGTGGAACTACTACGCGCAAGTTGAAGCATGGTTGCACCCTCCCTTAGGGAATTCAAGAACCTAGGTACCTTCCTATAACTTGATCCATGGTCAATCTTGTATTTCTATCCTAAAATATGGGGAAGTAAGGTGGACTCACTAATTAAGACTTTAATATATCGAAAATTGTCTCAAATTCGAATCATCGATCATAACACTCCTTTGCAATATTAATTGTTCCAAACTTCGAATGTACCCATAAAACATCCTAAAGTGCGAAATGCTAGTCTAACAGTCCTACCTTATTTTAAGCCACAAGGATTTGCAATTTAAATTTTCTTTTCTCCTCATGACTTTAAGAAGCCTGCATGCATGTTAGGTTGTCAGAAAAGATCACTTAAGTTAAGAGGAAAGTGGTGACTCATTAATTGCCGGGCACCTTTCCTTGCTCAACGGATCATGGCCTAAGGTACTCTGCATGTTGGAATGTATTCACATTAAAGGTAGTGGCCATTTGGCCAATGGTCATATGGCTAAAGTTGCGAATCCATGAAGTGTATTGTCTAATTTCTTTTTTTTTTAAGGATGAAGTGGTATTGTCTAATTTCTTTTTTTTTTTGTAAGGATGAAGTGGTAATGTCAGAAGAAAGGAAGTAAGAATTAATATTGTTGAAGTAATATTGTCAGAACTCAGAAGTAAGGAAGTAACAGTAGACGCTTAGGATATGAGAATAGGCCATTGCATACGGATATAAAGAGCTGAGATTAGTCTTCACAAATTTGATACGGAGTATCTTAGAACTTTTGTTTGTTGTCAATCTTTTTCCCGAAATCTCAGTTGGAAAAGTGTACGTTGAAAACGAATAAGTTTTAAGGAAAATTAATACCGGGTAAAACCAACTTGAATGATCGATTTGGAGACTTTTAGAACAAAGACTTGATCAATATAACAATATTGACTTCTTCGCTAAGCCTTTAAGCAAGTGGCTATATATATATATATATA
>CAAKMY010010620.1:215-33393 GCA_901111285.1 Corrigiola litoralis
ATGGTACCCCTAAGGTTTGATTTTACAACAAAAAAATGAGTATAACCTTGACCCCACATGAATTAAAGTCAATTAAAATTGATTCATATATAGTGCTTGGTAATATTGTTTTTTTGTTTTAAAATATTAGAAATGATTTTGTTACTTATGGTTTTAAAAATAATTTACGTACATAAATAGTATTTGATATACTATTAGAAAAAACTTTTTGGTTTGCTTAAAAATATCTTTTACTTTTAAAGTGAATTTTTTTCACATTTTAGTTTTTGTTTTTAGAAATAAAAAATTAGTTAGTTATCGACAAATTTTTTTTGGCAAAATAACTAGTTTTGTTGTTTAAAAATAAAAAAGTTTTTAAAAATGTTACCAAACAAGCCTCATTTGAAAAGCTGAAAACATGAAATCTCAATTATACATTTTTTTAAAAATCATTATTTATCATTTTTAAACAAAAAAAATAGTTATTTTATTAAAAAATAAATTAGGTAACTAACTATTTTTTTATTTCTAAAACAATATCTAAGATTTGAAAAAAAATAGTATCTAAAAACGATATTTAAGCATATCAAAAAGCTTTTTAATAGTATGTCAAACACCATTTATGTATGAAAATTATTTTTGAAAACCATAAGTAGCAAAATCAATACTAATATCTACAAACTAAAAAAAATTACCAAGCACTACCTATAATCATCTTTAATTAACTCTAATTCATATGGGGTCAAGTTTTCACTCATTATTTTTGTAAAATTCGAACTTTAGGGGTACCATAAATAGCCTCCAAAGTTGAAGGGTACCACGAAAAAAAACATGAAACCTTAAGGGTACCCTAAATATTTTCCATTGGTGCTATGAACTATTTTAAGAGCTATTATGGGAAATTCTAGTAAGAAGAGAATAATTGGAATTTGGTAGGGAATTGCATCGTCTGAATTATTAAATGGAGTCTACCATTCTTATCTTAAAGTCTTGAAATTATTCTAAAGTCTTGAAAGATTGCCCGTCTCATACTCAACTAATTTCTCTTAAGCATCTATTTTTGGTTTTATCTTCAAATGACCAATATATATGATGTGACAACAATCAAAAGATGCTAATACTAAATCCATCACTCATGGTACTTTCAGAAGAGACGTACATATGCTGAGTGAATCAACTTGGGGATAGAACAGATAGCAGTGGTCCACATTCTAATTAATTGGATTCTGTCCTAATCTTACCTAGTTGGAGTAACTACTCGAGTTGATGATGGACACCAATCTATCCGATGAATGTGGAGTTTTTAGTGCCTAACCACCTCCGTTCAGCAGTCAACTCGTTAAATTATGTTTTGCAGTCTAATGTATTAGTAGCTTTTTTTATAATTACGATTAGTAGCTTCATTACCCCTAATGCAAGTACGCAAGGCTATTAGGGGTGTAAATGAGCCTACTATTAGCTTTGGTTTTGAAACTCGGTTCATTCATTGAAGGATTTTTTCATAAATGGTGTCCTGAGGTTTAGCGTAATTCATGTTTGGTGACCTCAGTTTTTCGTATTCCGTATTTGGTGTCCCGAGATCACTACCTAATTCATGTTTGGTGACCTTCTGTTAACACCGTTAACTTTTCCATCCAAAATCCGATAATGTAGCATGTTTAGTATTTATTACAAAAATCAACTATTGATCATCTCATTAACAGCAAAATCTCATCAAAAAGGACCACCCACCTTCATCTTTATTGGTCAACCATCCATCCACACCCACCCCCACCCCTACCACTACAAGCACATACCCCTTATCGCCACCCCATCTTCTATTTGCCACCCGAGCAGCACCACATGCCCAGACTCCCACCAACGCCCCCCGAACCCAACCTCCCCAAACATGCAAAAACTACCCAACCCACGGAATCCTCTCATTCCAAGGCAACCACCACCTTTAACCTCATCCCATCGTAACTAAGAACCCATCCCTCCCCCAGCCACCCTCAACCCCCTTTGGTCACTCGCGATCTATCCTAGCCACCCGTGACACGTACTTTTCCAGTCACCCCCGACGCCATACCATTCAACCATGATACTGTTTCGGCCGCCTTCGCCCCTTTTAAGCCAACTCATATACTTTTCCGGCAATCCCCACCCTTTCTAATTATCTGCGACCTATTCCATAGCAATGGAAGTTATAAGGTTTTCGGGTATGGCGGTGGCGACATTTGCAGGAAGGGGTAGGGGTGGGGACGTGGAGGTTTGAGTGGTTGGGTTTTATTAGGCTTGAACAGTGGTGGGCTTTCGGAGTGGGATGGAAAACCTAACGGTGTTAAGGAGAGGTCACCAAACATGAATTAGGTAGTGACCTCGGGACACCATATACATAATACGAAAAACTGAGGTCACCAAATATGAATTACGCTAAACCTCATGGCACCATTTATAAAAAAAATCAAAGAAAGCTCAGTTCATTTACACCCCTAAAGGCTATGAGGCTTTTTTATGTTTCATATGCATTGGCATATAGGAGTATGCATTGTCTGTTAACCGAACTATTTGTAAGTTTTGGTTTTGTTAATCAAAAAATCGATTCCGCCATTCTTTGAACTGTAATTAAACGGTTAAGAAACAGTTAACTGATATTTAGTTAACCGTTTTTAACACAATGGTTCACCACGTATGCGACTTTTTTAATTGAATCACTTGAATTGAATATTTGTGCATGCGTACCATCGTCTTTGCATCTTTCTGTCTTCGTAAAGTTCACAAATCGGCCACCATTCAAGATAACACCAATAGAGATCTAATATCCAGAAATCCATTTAAACAAAGCTGAACAAAAGCAGCAGCATGTAGCAACATGCAATGATAAACAAAGTAGCACAATATCGATGAGAGTTTGATAGAGATGAGTAGAGCATATGTGAGAGTTTGAGACGATATTCAATTAGGACTTTACTTGTTAGGTTTACCCGGTTTTATTTGTATTTACAAATTTTATGTATTCATTTTATAGCAACACTCACATACAAAAAATAAAAGATTGGCTAATGGTTCGGTTACCGTTAACCGATTATCTAAAAATATGAACTGTGTCCGAACTATTAACCAATTATATTTTGCAATTTGGTTAACCATATTGTCAAAAAAATGTTGGTTTTGGTTCAGTTTTTTCGTTTCTATATATATATATATATAAGCGCTACGGTGGAAATGAGTCTTGACGTGAGAAGTGAAAATGCTCATCTGCGAAGATTTTTGCTCATCTGAAAAAAAAATTACTCATCTGAAATTTTTTTTTCTTATCTACGAAAACTTTTTTTGCTCATCTACAGAATTTTTTGCTCATCTATTTTTTTTGCTCATTTAGGAAAAATTTTGCTCATCTATTTTTATTTATTTTTTGTTCATCTACAAATTTTTTTTGCTCATGTACGAATGTTTTTGCTCATCTTTCTCACTTTTCACGTTAAACACCATTTTCACATGATCCCTAATATATATAATATATATATATATATATATATCCCTACTTGGCATAGCATGTAAGCATGTAACACATGGGCTAGTTGCGCTAGTTAATTCTAGTAATGGGTGTTAGGTTCAAGAAGAGTGTCAATTTATACTCCAAATTTATCTTGCCGTACTTTCACTATTAACTATAATCATAAAAATATAATTAAAGTTAGACGGAACAAAAAAGGAATAGTGTTATAAGACATTTTGAAGTAGTATATTTCTTCATAAAATTTGAACTCTTAAGTCTAGTATGACATTTATGTTCAAAGGGTGAGAACATATCAGTCCCCACAGTTTTATGAGTTTTCGAATTTATTAATAAATTCTTTTTGATTGATATTTGTAATTTTACGTAACACAAACACTAGGATGAGATGGTCGGATAATAAGTTATATTTAGACATATGCTTTCCTAGATAAACATGAGCTTTTTAAGATAAAAGGTAAACTTTTAAAGAAACCTTATTATTTCAATTCTTAAAAATTCGATTTTTAGCTTAAAAATTTATAGATCTAACTATAATTTTTGATCAAATCGTCTCATATATCCAAATGATAGTCTTTAAGCAAAGTATATAAGTTTTAAGAAAATAATGCACTTCTTACCACAACCTGAAATACACTCCATAATGCTGAACAAAGTCCACTAAGGCCATGTTCTCTTCAGCTGGAACTTTCAGAACTGCAATGAACTGAATTGGAAGGAATTGGAGGGAATTGGAAAGAACTGGAGAGAGTTGGAAGGAACTGGAGAGAACTGGAAGGAACTGGAGAGAATTGAAAGGAATTTGAGAGAGTTGGAAGCAATTGGAAGGAACTAGAGAGGGATGAAAGGAACTGAAATGAGTTAAAAAACATAGAAGGAACAAGGAAGTAACTGGAAGTAAGTGAAGAGGACTGGAAGCAATTGAAAGAAACTGGAGAGAATTGAAAGAAACTAGAGAGAATTGAAAGGAACTGGAGAGAAAAGCAATTGGAAAGAGGTGGAGAGAAGTGAAAGGAACTGGAGAAAACGGAAAGGAACTAAAACTCACTAGAAATCATATGAGGAGAACATGGCCTATAATTATAGTGTTTCTGATCCCTTCGTTCAGTAATAAATATGTACTTTGTACCAAAACAAAATTATATTTAGTAGTCAAAATCAAATCAACGTTGTTGTAGACTTAAAGCTCATACGTTCAACAATTTAACCACCTCAAGTTGATGGTCCTTCCAGGAGAGAGACGTTTGAAATAACACTTGCACGGCCAAAATATTTTTGGCGGATGAGAGACCACTAACAAAATTTGCTCACATTATTCTAGTTTATATCCACTAATTTTCTAGATACAATTGACACTAAGACTATTCAAACGTGTTCATATCATAGTAGTGATTAGTCAAGCCATAAGACTGAAAGTCCAAATTAGCTGCTACGCGGATTACCAAACATAAACATTCACCTCAAAACTGTTTGAAAAGGTCGATGCCAATCAATGTGGTTAGGAGTTTGATTCTTGTCTATGGAAATAGGGCACATTTTTTAGCTAATCGTTTACCTTTTAGAAGAGAAATCACAATAAAAAGAATTAATCACTATTTTTGGTGGTGCAACTTTTAGACAAAACGAAAATTAAAGGTTGATTCAATCAATTATAGTCATTAGATTATGGCAAAACCATAACATGAAGGTGTAATATAATTTTTCGATCCCAATTAAACGGTTTACCAAAGATAATAATATGAAAATTTTGGAACGTAGAAACCATTTTATTTCAGATCCAAAGTAATATAACATGAAAGCTTATACAAGAGAATATATTTTAAGTTGAATAAAACTTAACTTACGAGGAAACCAGAATTTGTATACTATAAATTCCATTGGCCACATATTGCCATTATCTATTTTCCAAATACCACATGTCCACATGCATCATTAATTTGTGATTTTGTGGAATGTTATTCCATCTTCTTTTCAACCGAATTTGTGTCGGCCATCGGTTTATGTACACTTGTAACCTGGTCTAATGTTCCCAAACTTAAGTAACCAAACTGCAAAAGCAACAGCAGAAATCCACACTTTTTTACCTTTTCTTTTGTTGCTGGAGTTTATGCCATTGCCAACCAAAAGCTTTTTCTTTCTGACAAAGAATCAAAGCCGTCCCCAGTAACAATAATTAAACTACTATAAACCTTAAGAATTACACTAAGCAAACTGGTTTTCTTTTTGTATTATCTAACACTAATCAAGGTATATATACCAATCATGTACTACTAAATTTCCTCTGTCTGACACCTCTACTCAAGTTTTGGACCATAAAGTTTCTTTCCTTACGTTGTTTTATGTTGTACATATTCTTATTCATGTGAATACTTTACTAAGATCATGTAAGTTGCTCTTTTTGTTCTGGTTATTATCATGTTTGCTACACATTTTCTTTTATATTGCATGGCGCGGATGTCAGCTAGCTCAACTCGTAAGATCTTTAGGAGGTTGTACATATAGCAGAGTGGTAAAACTCTGAAAACATTATATGAATGTACATGTGGAAAATTCTTGGATTATTTGTTGTTATGTTTGCATTGCTAAACATTGTCTATCTGTATCTATGTGAATGTATGAGAAAGTGTGAGAATTCTTTTGCCAGAGTTTTGGAGTGGAAATGAGTTACAGAATCAAGCAGGGTAGTGAAAGTCTAAGAGCATTGATTTTTAGAATCCTTTTTCCTTAAATGTGAAACAAAGCAATCACTGCTGCGTAGTGTGTTGCTTGTTCATTAATGGCAGTATGACTTCTTTTGTTTGAACTCTTATGGAAGTGGTGTTATTAGCAATGAAAGCCCATGCCGAAATGTAGTGAGAAACTTTGTTATATAATGTTATTGATCATGTTGAATTATGTATAAGTTGAACCATCACACTGATCATATATTCATATGACTTGGATTCTGGAGTGTCTTTATCTAATAATCTCATGAACTCTTGCTTGCCTTATGCAGAATGACTTACAGAACGAATCAACAATGGCTTCAACTAGTCATTTTTATGGGGATCTTGCTGAAGACAGAAAGTTTATATGTGGGAATCACATATGTCAGGAGTGCTGTGGCAAAAGGCGCTGGTAATAAAGATTTCTGTACAAAACTATACAATGTCTTTTTCAGAAAGGTGTGTCTGTATGCATCATATCATGCTTATGTCATAAATTCTGCAGTTTGCTTGGATGGAAGTCCTCCTGCATACAATCTACATAGAGGATATGGTACAGGGGTTAATAATTGGTTGGTTCAAGTGGAGGTTAGTCCTATTTTCATTACTCTCATCATCAATTATGACTGATATATATGTTCCAAATGATGAGATTAGAAGTGACTGAACCTTTTGTATCCATATGTGAGCTTTCCCCTGGTAGAACTCTAACCTTTTTCCCAAGTTTCATAACAAACTTACCTCTTACATAGTATTTTTTTATAATCTCTATGAGCACATTGTTTATGTTTTGTGATATTGCTTCTGCTGATCAGGGAGGAGGTTGGTGCAACAATGTCACATCTTGTCTTGCGCGCAAACACACTCATTTGGGCTCATCCCGAGAAATGGTCAAGCGACTGGCATTTTCTGGAATACTGAGTAACAATCCAATGTACAACCCAGGTTCGATCATATTCTCAATTTCTCATCTCTAGATTTTTTCTTCCAACTTTTAGGCATAGTTTTGGACTAAACTGAATTTCTGAGTCTCCAGATTTCTATAATTGGAACAGAGTGAAAGTCCGATACTGCGATGGGGCCTCATTTACAGGAGACGTGGAAGCTGTCAATCCTGTTAGTAAATTTCTACAGGAAATCATCGATTGATCTTTACTTTCATCATGTATGCATATATTAATACTTCTTCATGGAGTGATAGGTTACTAAACTTCACTTCCGAGGGGCTAGAGTTTGGCATGCTGTCATGGAGGATTTATTGTCAAAAGGAATGAGGAATGCCAATAATGTATGACTAATTCAAGGTCTTTTCTTTGTTTTTTCACTGCTTCATACTATGTTTTAATGATCACTGAAGAGTTGTTTTATTAGGCTATTCTTTCTGGGTGTTCAGCTGGTGGATTGACTTCCATTTTGCATTGTGATAGCTTTCGAGCTTTACTTCCCGTGGGTACTGTAATTAAGTGCCTCTCAGATGCTGGCTATTTTATTGATGTGTAAGTTCTTTTTTTAACTCTTTGAAGCTACATTGCCTTTGTTATTCTTCTTCATTTCCTATCTTCTGTTTCTTTTTAATGACACCGTGCTTATTGTGTAACAGGAAAGATGTCTCAGGAGCACCACATATTGCTAGTTACTTTCATCAAATAGTTGAATTACATGTACTGCTTCTGTTGCAAACTTGTGTTATTTTTCCTCTGATTATTCTCCTTTCTTATAAAATTTATATTTGAGCATCGGTGTCATTTATACATGTATTAAATCTAATGAGCAGGGTTCAACAAAGAATTTACCTGCACCTTGTACCAGAAGTATTAGGCCTGATTTAGTAAGTCAATAGTTTCTCTTATGTTATTACAGTCACTAACTCATGATCTCTTAACTCTATCTAATTGTGTATCCAAATGATGTTCCAGTGCTTCTTCCCGCAAAATGTGGTACCAAAGATCCGGACTCCACTCTTTATACTAAATGCAGCATATGATTCTTGGCAGGTCAGTTCACTTCTCATTCCTTGTATATATTTATTCAATTCATGTCAAACTGATCTGAGGCCTGTCAAATCAATTGTTATGTGTTCTCTCTGGATTCTGAAAATATGAACTGATTAACACATGGAATCAGGATTCTGGAACTTGTTGATTTACACAAAATATGATCATCTTATTTTCACTATGTAATTTAAGTATCAACTAATTTTCTACTGCTAGAAAACAATTTGATATGGACTCAGCAGTGTATGTTTTATGCAGTAAGCATGGCTAAGAAATAATTAAAAACCATGTGTTTTTGGTAAACTTTGTGGTTGCATTGCTACTGTATGCAGTTATACTGCAACAAATTCAGCTGAAGAATTACAGTCATTGTCCAATACTTGTGCTCGATCTGTCTGATGTTGCTTTTAGAATTTTCTCTAATCAAAGTGATCAATTTCTGTTCAGATAAAGAACATCTTGGCACCAGTGGTTGCCGATCCTCATGGCTTTTGGTCTGACTGCAAGGTTAACATACAGAATTGCTCAACAAATCAACTTACCCTCATGCAAGGTTGTCCATCAATATGACCAGACTTAGTGGGGCACTCTTTCTCCATTAAGTATTAGGCAGAAAGATCAAATCTTATTCGGTTTTCTGAGATCTTTTTTTTTTTTTTTTTGCTGTTCAGATTTCAGAATAGAGTTTCTGAATGCATTGAAAGGATTGGACAGATCACCATCTAGAGGACTGTTTATAAACTCGTGCTACGCCCATTGCCAAACAGAATTGCAAGAAACATGGTTTGATCATGGCTCCCCAGTTTTGCACAGAACGGTACACACTTCATTGGTCTTTGAATCTTATCTAGATAATAAAACTAGGGAACAATATTTCTTCCAAGATCTTAGCCTGTTATGCATATTTCAATTGGCTGATTTATTACTGTTTTATATACTGCAGACCATTGCAGAGGCAGTCGGAGACTGGTTTTTTGATCGGAGGCGGTTCCAGATGATAGACTGCGCTTATCCTTGTGACAGGAGTTGCCAAAATCGCATCTACGAGCCGCAAGAACCACACCATAGAGTATAAATTTTGCAGTTTAGAGCTCATACATATAATTTGCTAGGTTTTATTGGACGAACATATAGTTATTCAATTATTCATGCCTCAATTACACACACACACACAAAAAAAAAAAAAAAGAGGCAAAAAGGAAAGAAAATTTTAATTCATCAACTAATCACGAAATAAATTTTCACTTTGGCATTCAGCTAATTGCCAGGTGTAGTATAACTCTAGTAAGATTTTCCCTGGAATAATCTACTAAAAGATAATCTTGAGATTATGTTCATTGAAGACTCTCCCAACTGGGAAACATTTCAAACTCAAAGCTAACTCTAAACTGTAGGTTGGGCATGTTTCTTCTCCAACAAGAGAAAATTATAGCCTTTCAATTATTTCCAGAGCTGCATTTCTTGCAATAACAATATGCTTATCCAAGTTTGTATTTGTATGCTACACTTGATAGCCTATTAGCCTAAGACTGAAGCTTGACAATCGGAACTCACACGTTCGCAGGATGAGGTAGGCGGAAGTGGAAGACAGTGCGGAGATACGCATTCACAGCTGCTCCTTGTTCTATGTCTGTTAGGAAGTATCATTAGCTTGGGGTTGTTTCCTGCAGATCGTACAATACTCTGACCTTCTACCGCTGTTTTTATTTTTCTTCCATACCAGTATACTACATCAACTCGTTCTATTACCATCACTGTAAATAAACATAGCCATTATAACAGCCTCCGATCCCTGGCCTTCTGACCACGATTACCAAACACCAATCCCCTGTTCTCTAAATCACTACTTTATACTGTAAGGTCACTGTATATAATGATGAATCTCTATTTTCTACTGGTCCGTCTCTATATCATTCAAGACATCACTAAACAACTCATATTCAGGCTTATACAGGAAACTACATCACAACTCTGGCTAAAAACCGCAGCAGCTGTGAGGTCAATATTCAGACTAATAAGAATCACACATCAAGTGTAGCAACTGTGCATTTAGACATCAATGCCAACTTAGCCAGTATGCGGCGGATAAAATTCTAGATAGGCTCTATTCTGCAGCATTGCTTGATTATACTATATTCACAATGCTAGCTAATCAAATTACCAAATTACTACAAACTGGAGCTGAATTTGCTGCAATACAGCATCCTTGAACGTTCAAGACAGTTTATAAGGAAATCAGGGAACGGAGGCAAAGCCACATTGATCTCCTGCCAAATTTCTTTTCCCTCCACTGTACTAACTTGTTTATCTATGGGCACAGATTATCCAATATGCATTTACACAAATAACAACCTCTCAGCATCATCTTAGTGACAAGAATCAAGAATAATAAACTGAAACCTATATAGGTAATATCAACCAATTCTCAGAAGAAAGTGGCAAAGTGCTCATGTTTTAGAGTTTCATTATACAAATTGAAAACTGCACACTCCTCTGGTTAACAGAATGCTAACAGCTAATTAAATTCTCTGTTGATAGAAGTAGTGGAATATAGTTATATAGATGTAAAAGTAGACGTAGAGCCTCTTTATTTGGCTGAACTGTAGCTTCACTAGAAAGCACCCTAGAAGCATCTCTATGTTAGGTGATACTCCCTACTATTCTTCAATATACTAGCCATTTCCAAGCTGTAAAACCAGCTATTTAGATGTCTTAGAGAGCTTTTTTAAGCAAAACAACTTTTCTTGACAATTTCAACTAAGGCCTGCTCGTCAAAGCTGATCTGCAGTGTGAAATTTGGGGTTTTAGAAACTTTATAGATACATATGAGCACCCCAAAGCCTAAGCCTGCATTCACAGTTATTTTGGTTCTGGTTGCAAGGCCATTGTGAAGTTCTTTCGCTACTGGTTCACTGTAAACCTAAACAACTCTATGTCTCTATGCTCTATACATATGAGCACACTAGGCCATTGTGAGCCTAACAACTCTCGGCTTTATACAGGACATAGTCCCGAAATACTGCTCGGAAACACAAAAAGCCACAAGGACAAATTATCAAACTAATAAGAGTTACAAATACATTCTAGTAAATTGCATTTTGACATCTGAATCGAGTTTGCATTGTGAGTCCAATTTCACTATATACTCTGTGGAACCTTCAGTCTCATGAATTTGATGTCCTCGATTAGACGATCTAAAGCACACCAAGATAACCCTCCATTCTCCACAGCTTTGGCAGCCAACTTAGATAGTACAGTTGCCTTTTCTGAGAACTCATCCCTCTTCCTCTCCATAAGATCTTTCACCATGTTTTCTATCACAACCCTATCACATTTATCTTTCATGTCAATGCCAATTTTCCATACCTCTCCGACAAACCTACTAATTACCAGCTGATCAATACCGAAAGGCCAACAAAGCATCGGCACCCCGTCCACGATGCTCTCCAAGGTCGAATTCCACCCACTATGAGTCAGAAACCCACCAATGGCTCGGTGGGCAAGGACCTCTTCTTGTGGTACCCATTTGACGATACAGCCTCTTTCATTTGTGCCTTCCGAAATATCTGCCGGCACCTGTAACTGCTCACCATCCTCCATTCCAATGACTGAGCACGGCCGTATAACCCATAGGAACCGAACACCACTATTAACTATGCCATACCAAAACTCCATTAGCTGGTCAATTGTCAAGAGCGCGATGCTTCCAAAGCTAACAAAAAGCACTGATTTTGACGGTTGTGCATCAAGCCATTCTATGCAGCTCCTATCTTCTTCCCAAAAACTGTTACAAGATGCCATTCGTTGTTCAGTTTCTAGATGTATAAGCCTCCTCTTCAAGTGCATGTGTATTGGACCGATAGTGTACAGGTTAGGACAAAACGATCGGAGCTCAGAGAGTAGAGGTCCTTCCAGTTCATCAAAACTGTTGAGTATGTGCCCTTGAGCAATTGGCAAATCTCGGCACTCCTTAAGAATTAGTTGAACGTAAGGATCGTTCATGTCTTGAGTTCGGCAAACACCTGGAAGGTCACTCCGCCTCAGAGAGGTCTCTGATCCCGGAATGTTAAATACTGGCTCATCCAACTTATCTCCTACACAAAGTACTAATTAGTAACAATCTTTTGGTTTCGAGAATGAAAGAAGGGTAGCAGGGGTAGGGATCATCTAATCATGCTATCGATACTTTGATGATACAAATCCTGCCTAACCCCATTGACCCATTCAGGGTTCTGCTTTCAGAGAAGTATCACCCTTTCATCAGTGCATACACATGAGGTTCTTAGTATGTGTTGAAACAGAAGTTTTGCTTACTGCTAAAAAATTTAACTTCAAGTGACAGGTCCTGGGAAAGACTTGCTGTTTTATAATTTTTCATTCATTACAATAAGTAAAGTTATGAGGGATAGTAGATTGACTATGTTTTGAAATCATAGTAGTCTTTCTGATCATATGGAAGGATTGACTATTGGTGAATCTAGAGCTACAAGAACATATCTTCATAGGGATACATCATACAAGGCCAGGAGGTTCATCTGCTTATCATTTCAATCCAATCTCAAGCGAAATTTGTCAGCTACAAAACTGTCCTATAACCAACATTTGCCATCTTTGCTCTTTTTTTGCTAGTCACATCTAGTTGATTAGACCCTAGCTCATCTAGAGCCTGAGGAGCTCAAGATGTAATATTTTACAGTGACCACTCTATATTAGTAAAAAGATGATTCCTCAGTGAAAATTTAGACATCCTCAAAAGTGAACAATGTGATAGTTTACTTCTCTTAAGTCTTTATTTTGGTTGTGTTTGGCATATATGTTTGTCCTTGACTCCTTGGTAATGCTGGTATCCAAAATTGTACTCCCTCCATTCTTACCAATTTTTTACACTTTTCAAATTTTCCCTCACATATTTTGAAAAGTGTAAAGAATTGGTAAAAATAGAGGGAGTAATAGTTTTGTAGAGTCTTTATAGTTCATCATTCACTAGAGGCTTTGGCTAACATAACTCTTGTTGTGAATTTGAGATGCCTAGATAAGTAGTAACAATAATAACCACACCAACCACAACGGAATTTTTAATAGAATACTGCTGATAAGTGCTAAGAGTCCAAACAATAATCATACCTATACGAATAACCTACTTCAACATGATGAGTGGACCATTACCCTTTAAACAGGACAAATGTTCACAGTCCAATGAAATAAGTGGAAACAGAGTTGGCTTGAAATAACAATTTTAAAGACACTTTCACCCACAACCTAAACTAATCGAACCAGTACAACTTTATTAGCTAACGACAGCCTTTATTGGAAAAAAAAAGGGACACAAAATAACCCAATAACTTTTGTATAGTTAGTACACGTTTCTTAATCCAGGCTCCAGCTCAAAATTTACCAGAGTGACAAGTTTGTCTTTTTTCTTTTGAGTTTACTAGATAAATCTTATGAAAATATATGATTTTAAGCTATAAGACATTAATCCATAGAATGATGACTGATGAGTTGCATGCATTTAGAAAATGTACTTCTCATTGTTTTGTACCACATATTCCATAAGTATGTATTCTTGAATGCACCCATCAAGTTATGGGTAAATACTTATTTGGTTTTATTAGAGGAATTTGTAATGTCTAAGAATTTCTATTATAGGTGAATTACCGTTTCTGAGTTGCAAGGTTGATTGGTTGCACAGAAAGATATCCTAGGGTATCTAAAGAAGCAACATCCACCATTTTGTGAGATGTAGAACCTTTTCGAAATTGCTACCTTTTTTTTTTTTTTTGTTGTTAACCACACATTTCTACGGTTTGTTTCAAGGAGCCAAATGAGAGAAAGAGAGCATTCTAGTGTATTTTATGACAACGAAACAACCACTTACAATGCAAAGCACTTAGATCAATTGGTAAACGATTGTTCTAACTTAACTAGAATGCAGCAGTGTTAAAACGAGATAACTTTGCCGTCCTAGTAGTCCTACTCAGATCGAATCATGGTAAAAACCAAAAAAGAACAACCCCATACAATGATGACAAGGGTTTCGTCAGACAAGACTTCCTGGGGGCTAATTTAGATTAATCATATTCTTTTACGTCTTCAAAAATGCTCCTTATTTGATCTAGTACCACAATGACCACCTTATTAAGGATGTATACTATACAAACCCCATAATTAAAGTGATCAATATTAACTATTAAAGCATGGGTAAAGTTACCTTTGTTGAAAGGAACCTCCCCATCATCAACAAGCTTAGGAACTAAACCACAAGAAGCCCAAATACAACAAGGGCTCAACGTAGAGAAATACACCACAGGAATCCCCAACTCCATGGCCTTCCTTCCGGCCGAAGTAAATATCCCATCAATGATCATGCACGTCACAGGCACCGGCGACAATAAGAACTCCGGCAGCTTGCGGATGACCTCCGCCTCAAAATTCCTCACCATGGTGGGAACTAGGGCAGGAGGGCGGGGTTGATCACCGGATATTCCATCTGAGAAGACGAGAAACTGGACTCTCGGGAAGCGAGAGGGGAGGTTCGAGAGGCGGCTCTGGATGAAGGATGCATTGAGGAAGGTGATGTTAAGGTCGTCATTGTCGACGGAGGAGGAGGAGAGAGCGAGGAGCTCAGTAAGCTTGAGGAAGCAGTTGATAGGGCCTTGTAGTGGTAGAGGGAGCAAGAGTACGTGAGGAACTCCATGCACTTGTTGATCACTCATTTTTTGTGGTTCTTGTAGTTCGAACTCTTTATTGTTGGAAGTGTTTGTGTTTGTTTCAGTTTAGTTTCACTTGGTTTATAAAACATAGTGGCATTTGCGATGTGATTTTGTACTAGTAAAAGAGCACAAGAAAAAGCAAACTATGTACTGATTTCTTTTTCTATTTTATTTGGGAGAGTATTAATTGGTCGCTTTGAGCAAGTAGCTGGTGGGCTAATTAAAAACTAGGAGTATCCTTGGATATATGGATTTGTTTCGGCGACAATGGATGTCATCATTTGATCATTTGGATGATGCTAATCTTAGAGAATAGAGATTTTGTTTGTCGATCAGCAATTGGTGACTACTGAGCAAGTGCACTGTAGTACGTAGTACTCCTTTAGTCCTTAGTTGATAGTACTAACTACGGAGTACCACGAAGTGTAACTACTAAGGGCATAGTGACACTGTAACATTATGATAATATGATGATAATGTATAAGATCAATTTGCTAATCACATGTGCCCCTAATCAAATAACTTGAATTTAAATATTGGGTTGGTCGAATAATGCTCTCATATGTTGCTTGTCAAACAGCTCTAAAAATCTGCATTGGAATTCGTCAAAATTTATTGGATTTTACCTCCAGCAGATGAATGGAAGGTCCATATCGAAGTATTTTCAGAGAAGATATGCTGATCCACAAAAGTCAAGCATGGCAAGTTGGCAACTCCTGAAATTACACACATCTATCAAGTTAAAAGTGGTTTTGTACCGAATTGCGAATCTCCCGAACCTCATCCGTATCAAAAGAAATATAGTTGATCACTGACACTCCGTATAGTTGACAAGCTTTTCGGAGCTAATGTTCTTTCAAGAGATTTCCCCCCTCTTTCCAGATAAAAGAAATCCGTCCATGCAAACAGAAACAGAACGTGCATGTGAGTATGTGACCAACCAACAAAACAAGTACAATAGTCAAAAGATAGTTTGGTTTAAGTCTTTTTGGGGGTTGAAATTGTCTAGAGTTGAAAAGTTTTTCATATACAGCTTATCCATAATATAATGCTCAGTAACAAGGCTATTTTCCCTACTGCTTTGGGTAATTTTAATATACATTCTGGTTATATGTGGGAGTCAAGAATTCCCATGAATCCAATGAATTTTTGGAATTGGTCCAATTTGTTTGGTTATATAGAAGTAGGAAATAAATTGGAGTTGCCAATCACCAAGGGGGGACTAGGTAAAGCCACTTCCTCCATTTTGTATAAATTGAAAATTCCCATGATTTCTAAATTTACATAATTTTGGCTAACCAAACAACTCTAATTTTCTTAAACCAAGGGAATTTCGAATTCTCATGATTTCATTTGGCAACCAAACAACTTGTGGCAATTAAACCTTAGCAATATTATGAGAAATAAACTCTAAATGATTTATATAAAAAAAACTCTAGAGGATCGAAATTACTTTATACATTTGCCATTTTTGGTAAACAGCTTATTTACGGCTAAACTAAAGGGTTTTACTAGTTTTAGAGGGTTTGATTGTTTGAATGGTCAAAAAGCAACTAAACATGTTTGATTGTTGTTTGGTTAGAAGAGTGAGTTATCAAGAACCCTCTAAGTAACAATAAACCCGTTTGGAAAAAATAAAAGGGGTGTTGAAAGAAAAATGATGCAAAAATACATATATGTCCAATCATTAGAGAATTTACACTTTATACCCTTATATAATAATACACATATATGTCTTTATATGTCACTTTATAATTAAATAATAACTACCGTCTATTAACAATTTCTTACCAAACCTTTAGACAACCCGCTAATAAAATTACTTGGTCAAACCCGTTAATCTAACTTAACACCCACTAATACAACCCACTACCCATTAATACAACCCAAACAAAGCCATCCTCCTCGAGTTCAATGCATCACGTACATTCGTTACTTTTTCGCATCCCACATTTATTTGTCTTACGAAACTGGATTGGTTTATCTTCCTGTTAGGGGCATGTAGGCTTCCTTTTTCCCTTCCCACATTTGTATTACCAAAATGGTATCGTTGTTATCTTCCTGTTAGGGGCGGATGTAGGGGTAACCTGAGGTGCATTGACTACCTCTTTTTTGGAAAATAGATAAAAACATGATAAAAAATAATAATCATAGAAAAAACTAATAAAATAATAATAGTGCACCCCAAAATTTTGTTCTCAGATTCCACTGATATAAGCTCGCATTATTCTTATCAGTCAAAGAAGAAGATCGTAGGAGATCTCTTTTATTTATGATTAAGGACGCAACCGTATTTATAAAGTAATACTCTCTAGTCTCTACTATCAAGAATGGTGGTCAAAGATAGCAAAATCAACCTTGAAAGCCACAGGCCACACTAGCTTGAGCATTTTCATGAACGGGAACCGATGAGTACAATGCTTTCTGCAAAATGGTACAACTCGGACATCCTTCTGTCTGGATTGCTAATACATTAATACTACTACTATAATTCCTGGATGCATACAAGACTTTCTGTTGTTTGACACCTTAACCATAATTCTGGAAATAACCCGTTCACTAATCTGGTATGTACTTGAAGAACAAGAACTAGTCTGCTATACATAAAAATGTATTTTACTACTTTTCTGCCTGCAACCCCTAACCCCCCTCCCCAAAACCCAAAAAGAAATTCAACGTCAACACAAAAACTTGTTTGGTTTGTAAACACAGATGAAACGACTTGGCTCCTCTAAAAATGAGAACGACACATTACAAAAGAATCGATCATTCACTGGGATTGCATCTTTAGAATTCCAGTTACAGAAAACAGACTCAATCAGCTCCTGATTACACAATATTCACAACGCAACTAAAGCAAAACAAATAAAAGGGAGCTGAAATACAGTACCCTTGTATGGTGAGGAGTATGATGACAGATCAGGAAAACTCAGGAACCGAGCTTAACGCCGCACTGATCTCCTTTCAAACTTGCCTTTCCTCCAGTGTAATTCTCTCTTATCAAACATGGGAAAGGTTAACTAGTACCAAGCCCTACACGCACATAATGTTTCCTTACGTCATCCAAGTGACGAGAATCAGACGGGCAACTGAATGAAAACCTAACAGGAAACATCATAATCCGCATAAGAGCATCACAGATGCAATCTTCTATTTTGGGAGCTTCGCCGTACAAATTGTAATCTGTACACTCTTCAAGAAATAACAATGCTAGCAGCCACCTTAGCCCTCTAATGGTAATACGTCAGATCTGCAAATGTCCCCACGACAAAGCGGACATACCCTGTGCAAACAGAGATAAGAGATCGAGAAGACATGAGTCAATAAAATGTTTCAATACTGAGCAGCTAAACAGAGTGAAGTGATAATGTACAATTTACAAATTTAGGAGAGAGAGACTATAGGTAGTACTATTAGTCTACTTGATAGTAACAGGATAAACCGATGATTGAACAACCTGAAACAGGAAGGGCTGTGAGATAGTGTATGAGAAACTGACCCTAGCAACTACTACGTCCATTCCTCTTTTGTGTTCGCTATCCAGACAACATCCTATAGATACGGTCAACTATATCTAGAGGCTATTTGCCCAAATTTCAACTTCCGCGGAAAATGTCGCTAGAAACATCCTTCAAGTAATCAAATATGAGGATATTATAGAAGTACAAGCCAATTTGCACATTTGAAACTTCAAAATTAGAAATGCTGCAGATCAATACGCGGGCCTCTTGACATGAAACTAATTTATTTATTTTTTTGCCCCCTTTTTTGGGGATACAAGGAGAGGCAAGCCTCTTGTGAATACTGATCTACAAATAACCAACACTAGGACTCAATATTCTGGATCACTCCGATCACAAACTGTGCACATATGCACTACACCCAATCAATTACAGTTTCAGACACCTCATGATAAAAAGAAAATGCTTAGAATGACAAACTGGCGACTACAGATTTCTAATACAAAAGAAATTACTCTACTACTGGTTAAGGCCAGCCTCACTATAAACCACATAACTACATGCAATCTCTTGGTTTATGCTAGTCTGATCTTGTTCATTAGGGCCAGTAGCCAGGCCAGTGTGGACTATATCGTCTAAAAATCCGAGTGTAATGGGAGAAGAGACGGAAAATGAAATGTGTGAAATTTATCTTTAACTTAGACCCTTTAATATCACTTTAGTCCGAGTGTAATGTATTGTAACTTAGTGACATGAGATATTCAGTGACTTTTGCAATAAATCCAATTCGCAGACCTAAAGAAGGTGACAGACTTGATAGTAGTTTGTCTTAATTTCTCTAATGTTCTTAACTTGGAGTTTGGATTAAGCTTTGTAAAAAAAAAGAAAAAGAATCATAATGATAATATTACAATGAAAACACATCACGAATCACATTACAATAAAAACACATCACGAGTCGTCAAATTTATGACAACAATTAGAAACGAGAAGGGTATATGATGGCACAACAGGAAAGAAATGAAAAATAAATTTATGGAAGAACTTTGTACCTGTGAATCTCCTTGAGCCACTTGTCGATGCACTTTTTATGGAACTCGTGATGACAAGGTAAAATGCGCATGTCGTCTCCTTCCTCGTACTCCACAAGGCATATATAACATCTGTTTATCAGATAGACGACCAAAACTTAAACTTCACAATACATTACAGCAACTCTAAACATTTAATCCAAAAAAAAAAGTCAGGGTTGGCATAGACTAGCAAAAAAGTAATAATCCACGAAAATCATCACATGGTGGTCTGTTTACTTTAAAAAAAAAAAAGGGGGGGGGGGTTAGTTCAGATAGATCTGAGCAACACCAAAGAACTTTTTGAAAGAAAAACCAACATCGACAAGAAAAGTCACTCATCTAAGATTAACAATAAAGAAGTATTTGGGTATCGCAACTCCTCGTGACACAAACAAGGCATTAGAAGCCAAGCCGTCAAGGTTAGTCTGTACATTATTTTTTTCTACAAAGGAATGAGATGCCCCAAGTCATTCATATTGGTAACAATAAAAGGAATGCAAAAGCAGGATAACTTTCGTCAGTAGTACCAGTCAATGCGATAGTCATTCTAGTTTCCATTCATGTTGCCACTAAAGTGAGGAAAGAAAAGTAAATGAGACTTACTGTGCAACCTCCTCGGTCTGCAATTTCATTGATTTCGTGTAAATTTTGACAGGCAAGGATTCGACAGCTTCATTGGGTGCAGGAACTGATCCAATTGAAGAAACAGAAGGTCGGGAGGACAAGACCACTGACTGCTGGTGAATTTCATCCAGAACCTAGTACAATAAGAATCAAATTATCAAGCAGCTTTAAACCACGATGGGTCAAGCGCATAAGGAGGATGCGCCTAAGGTCAAAATGGTTTTCTAAATTATACCTCAAACAGAGCCTCAGCTAGCATAACAATTCTTGAGATGCTAGCACGAGCACCACCATCATCATTTGAACTGGAATCTCTAGTATTGACACGACATGAACATCGTCCAGTTCGATGCTGCCCTGACAGAATGCAATTCCTTTCATGCCCTGATAGATTCTCAAAACGGCTACCCAAACGCTGAAGAGCCCGTACCTGAACATGTAGATTACTCAAAAAGGACCACAAGGAGACAACTTAATTTTAATGCACGCTATGGAAGGAACTGCAGCCATATGCAGACAAAGTAAAACATAAATAAACCTAGGTTAGGCTACATGACAAGTTGACAACTAACACTGATGACACAAATTTGGTTGACTTTTGATAAAATTAAGAGGCTCGGATAATCCACTGTCTCATTTCTCAGACATTAAGAAATACTTCTGTATCAAATATAGAGCCTGAGAAACTATAACCTATCAATAATTGTCAATGCAGCTTATGGTGCTATGAGGGTTTATCTAATCAGAGAAGCTATCTACTTGTGTTTTAATGACATGCGACGACTTCTACTCATCCATGTCAGCGGAGACGATGAAAGCCATACCTGTGATCTTATTCTTCGTCGGCGCTCCAAAAAATTTGATCTATGCTCCAGTAAATCCTGCTGCCTGGAATCTCTCGAATTCAATGTCTCAATCTCATTACTTTGACTAGAATAGAAGCGGTTAAGAATGTTAGGCATGGGATAGGGAGGAGACAATAAAGAGTTAACAGGATTTTCATCAGAAGCTCCTGTCCTCCCCTGATGCAAAGGAGAAAGAGTCAAGTCTGAAAATGATGATCGCCGTAGAACTCTATCACGAAGCCTTCCAACACTTAAAGTCCTACTAAAACGAACATTACGCTCTGCGGGTTCTCTTGCACCATTTCGACGATCGATAACCCTCCTGTTAGGACTTTCTATATCCGCACGATTTCCAAAAGAAGGTAAGCACACACTTGAGCTAGACCTCTCACTATGATTATCCACCAAATCTTGCGCAGAAATGACCTGATTATCACGGAATGAACGGGACATAGTGGAAACTAAAGGATTCCGAGTCAAATCCGCAGAGGAATCACCACCACGAGCTCTAATAGTCGCACTAGTAAGAGATGAAGGATTTAGATGGAGATCTTCTTCAACACTAGAAATAGCAAAGCTTGTAGGAGAAGAAGGATAAGCCCTTGATGACCCCACACTGGCAGCTCTGCTCAGCCTAAAGCTAACACTACCGGGAACAAAACTGAAGCGAGACAAAAATCGACTCGAATGGTTCACTGGTCGGCCAGTCAAAGCTTGAGATGAACTTCCATCAGCCCCAGTCATATCATTTGCCCCACTTGCATGAGCCCATTCACCAAATTCTACATTAGAAGATACACAGGGCCTATTATCAGGCCCATCAGTTTTAACCTTTCGATAGCGCTCGACTTTTACTACACCTGACTCTGACTCAGTCTGTTGTATTGTTGTCGCACTGGGTTCATCATGATGATCTGAAACCTGTAGAAACGATGATCTAGGTGTTAGAACTTAAACGTGTGCTTAAACTTTGAAGGACTCATCAATAACCATTAACCAAAATAACTTGTCGAAAGAAAGCCACAAGACCACACTATTAGAACTACATGTATGCGTGGGTTAAAATGTTAAATTCAACTACTGACATCCACAACTACAAATTTTATGCTGAATTGTTAAAACTATTAATTTCCAAAATCAGCACAAAGGAACCTGTCATCCCCAGTACTAGAGAATGACATAAGTTAATCAGCAAGTTGTAGTAGTCAATTCATACTGACTATATATTGCTTAACAGGAATAGAGCCCAGGACAGGTTTGCTTACAAATCCTTTCTTCCTCCTTATCTGCAGAGCTTCTCTTTCAGGCACTATGGACTGCACTTCCCTAGGCTTATAACCTGGCCAATGTAGTTTTTTAGGGCCTTGTTTGGGGGCTTAGAAAGAAACCACATTTTTCTGTGGAAAAAAAAAGCAGCAACCAAGAAGCCAAGCTAGCAAGGTCAGAGAGCCAGGACAGGTGGTGGCGGTCAGCAGAGGGGTACTATAATTTGCATAGCTCTATGTTAGAATTCATTCCGTCGACTTGACTGCACATATGGCACATGTATATTACCAGCTTCCTATACTGTATACTATCTGTTAACAAGTCCTAACGCTCCAAGAGGAAAGATGAATCCCTAGCAAAGATAAGTTTACTTAGAATTAGAATGATAATAGATAAAATAGAAATCATGGTGCCTTATCTGACAACTCATGTTTGGCTCGTTCATGGTGTAACACCAGCAAAATTAGTTGCACAATGTTTTTATAGTTCCCCTTCATCAATTCTCTTCTGCAACTCCTCAGTCCACCCCCAAGTATTCTCCACCCACACCACTAATACCATCAAGCACCAGATAACAATCATAAAATACAATTGATGCACCATACATAACCAGGAATATGGAAAATCACAAAGCTGCACTTTATCAAGACCGAGTTCTAGACTATCTGAGCAAATCTAACAAGGCATATTAAGAAGCAAATGCATCTGCGGTTCCTTCTAAATGATTTCATTCCTTAGCTCATAGTACCATACCAGCCTTTATAACTGTGTTCAAACCTATTTGTGTTTCTCCCCTCACCCCCAGTATTCATGGGAGCTAAAGAGTTTTAATAGAATCCTTAACATCCCAATCCATTTGTTCGTTTCTACATTCACCTAATTCTACGCTGGAAATGTAATTGGCATGGTGTGATTTCCAGGTAAAGTTTCAAAAATCAATACACTTTATACAACCAACATCCCAATTTCACTAAAAAAAACAACGGAACCAAAGTTGGCCATATGGTTGGGATTTCAACATGCCGAGTGGTTGTCCCAGGTTCGAATCCTCATACCCCTTCCCCAAAACATTAGTTGCTCCAATATGCCAAATAAACAAAACTACACAAACAAAATAAAATGTGGGCCCACATAAACCCTAAAAAAATAACAAACACAAAAAACCACAACCAAAATACATACAAAATAATTTATTTATTTCACTTGGTTTCGACCCGGGTAGGACCACCCTCTAAGTTTTAAACACTATTGCATTCCCAGAGCCTCGAACCTGAAACCTCTCGTTATCATCAAACTTACAAAATGAGAAACAACAAAACTACCTGATCATCATCATCATCATCATCATAACCAGCAGCAGCAGCAGCATCATCACTACTCTCATAAGCTCCAGAAGTGGACCCCAGACAGGAAACACCAAAAAACCCTCCACCTTTCTTCCTCCTCTCCGGCGACGACGTAAACGAGGACGTGGAGGACGCACACGACGCCGTACCAGCACCACCCTCCACACCACCGCGCGACTTACTACTCCCAGATCCCATTCTCCTCAAAATTAAACTTCAATGCAATAAAAGCAAAAGGGTGCACATTGGGGTGAAAATAACAAGTGCCCAGATCTAAAAAGGAGAGCAATAAATGGTGGTGAAGTTTGTTGTAAGTGAAAAGGAGAGTGGTGATTATAATGGCGTATTTTGTGGCTTGTGTTTTGGAAGGACGGACATTTCCACCATTTTAGTTCAGTTTTTTAAACACTTGTGTCGGGGATTTCAGACATGGATGTGTGACTCATGGGTCCATTTTTCATGCATGGTTTTTTATTTTTAATTTTTGAATTTTAGTACTTTGCTTTTGTGATACACAACTTGACCCAATGATACACAAGTTTGAGTGTATATATGAGTATTTTTATAATATTTTTAAATAGTTTTTGTGCAAGTTATAGTGAATATAGTGTATGTTTTGAAATTTGGGAATATACAATATGATAGCTTTGTTATACATAATAATTACTAAGCATATAAAAAAATTATTAAAGAGTACATAAAAAATGCGGAAGGGTATATTTAGGAGTATGTACGCAAGTGTATGCATTAAGGTTTTAGATTTCTGTAGCCAATGATTTTACCATTATACTTTGAGTAGGGTAAGATTACAATGGAGAGATCTATACTTCTTTGTGACTAGTTTTACGCTTATATTAAGCTTTCATCTGTTTAAGAACAGGTGATGGGGTACCTAGTGCAAGACCATGTTGCTATGAGCATCATCAAGTAGCTAGTGCAAAAGGGAAGGACAATTGGTCCAACATGATCTCATATAGACAAAGGGATAACGTATATATGTTTGATCGAAAAGTCGGAGAGCTGCGACAAGCAATAGTGGTAGAGTGGTGGAAACAAAAATTGAGTTTGTTGAATCAAGGTTACTAGTGATCCGATATGGAAGATGATATGATGAGCTACAATCGAACTTGTCTAGTGTGCCAAAAATACAATGTCGACTAGCACAATTCTAGAGGATTGCTAGTGTGATTCTCATCCCTACTCAGAGAAGATGCTCATGAACCTCATTAATGGTTTACTTAATATGGGAGAGATCTCTACTTTATAGGTGATTAATGACTAATTTTTAATACTCTTTATTCATTCATATGTCAAAGGTTTGTAGTGCGGATTAAGTTGTGGTGTTAGTTTTTCAACACATTGTGACATATTATAAATTGTCCAGAAATATCATTTATAGTTAAGACTTGCATTTTACTTTAAGACATATTTCATGGATTGCTTGACTAAGATATGCGACATATTGTTAGCGCAAGCTAAGAGACTTTGATCGGATTAATTGAGGTGTGTGTGTCAACTTGTTTTATTGATAGAAAGATTTCTTCCTCCAATCAGAGCTCTTTTAATCTGATCACATGTATCTTCTTTACTTTACCTTATACGGTGTGTGAGACTTATTATGTCAAAAGTCGCAAAGCTCTTATTTTTACTAAGGACTAAAGAGTGGCGCCAAAACATTGAGATTTCACAAGCCTAGCTAGACAAAGCCTACATGAGAATCAAGAAGCAGCCAAATTAATCGATATATATTCAATAAAGGAGAAGAAGATTTTTACATGAACACTCTTATAAAAAAGACTAAAAGTAGATAATTTCATAAAAAATAATTATGATTTTATGAATATGTACCTTTTGTTGTTTAGTATCTTTTCGTGCTATACCCTTAACCAAATTGAGTTTTTAATGTACATGTTTGACAATCTTTTGTTTTTTTAGATATAGATGTATCTCAAATGCCAACTCAATTTGAATAAAAAAGTATCAACTCAACTAAACCCGAATGCGGCAAAAGATAGTACTCCCTCCTTCCCAGTGAATTCCCCCATTAGCTTTTTGCACAAAGATTAAGGAATGAAAATTTTGTGAGAGTAAATATAGGCCCACAAGCACATGGGAGTGTTTTGTGTGGTTTTTATGTGTTAATTTTTGCCCAAAATAGAAATGGGGGGAAATGAATGGGACACCCCAAAAAGGAATATGGGGGGAAATGAGTGGAACGGAGGTAGTACTATGCTAAACGTTTTTTGTCGCATTGCGTTGGCATTTATAGACACTTTTTGTCGCATTCGAGTTTAGTTCATGCTTTCACTTTAATTATATTGATTTTTAGCCCTTTGCCTATAATTGCTAAATCTATATTCACATATTTTTTCTCATGTAACTATATTGATTGTTCTTTCGATTATATATTTCAAATTACTGGCAATGGAAATATATTTTAAAATAGTGTCAAAAATCAAATGTAGAGAATTAAACGAATATGACTTAGGTGGGGTTTTTTTTTTCTTTTTTTGGTAAAACTAGAGTATTTAAAAGTGTCTTTAAAAAAAAAATAGTAACAATAGAGTATATTTTTAAATAGAGGTAATAACCAAATGTAGAGAATTGATTAAATTGGGGGGAGTATTTAAAAATATCCCTTAAAAAAAAAAAGAGTATTTAAAAGTGTCCCTAAAAAAAAAAGAATATAAAAAAGTGTCCTTGAGAAATGAACCCCAAACCTCGAAAGTGATCACCACTCTGCCAGTGATCATACCCGAAACAAAATGAACGGCACCGGCGAAACCAACACCACCACCACCACTCCTCCCCCTTGCACCACCTTCACCCACCACCCTCCCCACCCCACCACCTCCCGCCGCCCCCGGGGATTCGCCGTCACACCCGCAACCCCCTCCTCCGGCGCCAGACGCGAGCGAGAAAAGGAAAAGGAACGGACCAAGTTGCGAGAGCGCCACCGCCGGGCCATCACCAGCCGCATGCTCTCCGGTCTCCGCCAATACGGGAACTTCCCCCTCCCGGCTCGTGCCGACATGAACGACGTCCTCGCTGCCCTCGCGCGTGATGCCGGCTGGGTGGTCGAGCCTGATGGGACCACTTATCGTGCCCCCTCCGCCCCCACGGTTCGCTTCCTCTCCCTCTTTTTTTTTTTTTTTTTTTTTTTATTTTTTTATTACGGCGTCTAAGTTAAGTTGAAATTAGACGGGCTTCAAAGTGGTCAGTGTATTATGGTGCCATGTTAAATTGTTGATAAATGGTGATCACTTTAACGCAATTTAAGACCACGTGTAATATTGAGTTAATATTGGACCGTCTCTTTCAATAATATGTATTTTATTATTAGCCTTCTAGGCAGCATGTAATTCTCTATCTTTTTTAATCTTTATTTAAAAATGTTAAATTGTTAATAAAAGGTGACCACTTTAACGCAATTTGTGACCACGTTTGATTTTGAGTTCGAATTAGTCTTCTAGGTGACCACTATTAGCCTTCTAATTTGTTGGTCGTTGTACATTTGTAAATTATGTACTTTTGGGTTTTTATGGGGTTAATTTGAGTGTGTGTTGAATGTGTAATAGGTGATTATTGGGATTTTGGTGATTCTTAGGATTGTGACAAGAACTTGTAGGAAAATGCTACGTTTAAGCCTTTTCGTACAACAAAGAGGCTAGATTCACACGGCGTGTAAATGAGCTTTATTTACACGAGCTATATGGAAGCGACACCTCGCCAAATGAAAAGATTGTTTATTTGTTGGGAGGGGAGGGAGGGTATTTTATTTTGGGGAAAAGACTTTTGGCTGGGAGGAAAAGTGGAGAGAGGGTGAGGGCATTTATTATTAGTCCCATTTTTATCTATCCCCACTTATATCCTAAATATTTTTTTTACATAATAGTAAACATTAATGCACTCACTCTCTCCCCTCCACTTTCCTTCCCAGCCAAAAGTTTTCCCCTAAAAGTAAAATACCCTCTCTCCCCTTTCCTGAACAAGTGAAAATTTTTTTTTTCCTCCAAACAATCTTTTCATTTGCTGAGGTGTCGTTTCCCTATGGTTCGTGTAAATGAACATCATTTACACGCCGTGTAAATGTACGAGCTTTACGAGCTTTTAAAAATTGGATAAATTTACGAGCTTTTAAGGATTTCAGATGAGCATTTAAAAATTGGATATTGTTTCGGAATTCTGAAAGATCATTTTAATGTCTTAAAAGCTCAACATAAGCATTGATCACACGGTTTTACAAAGAGTTACTTTAGGATTTAAGTGAATGTACAACACAAAAGCTTGTAAGGGCGGTGTAGTAGTAACATTAAGGTAAGACATGTGAGCTTGTACGATTGAGGTGGTTATTAGGATTTAGGATCTTAGTGAATTTGCTTAAAAGCTTGTTTTTGACGGTATGATCACAAGTCATAAAGTTATGGTTAGGCATGTGATCATTCACGATTTCTGTTGAAGGTTTCGAGGTTGTCTGGGGAACTTCAAAATGACTGTTATTTTAGAATCTTAAGAGATTGTTTGGTAGAGAGGACTAGGGTGAGAAGGAAAGGGAGTGAAAGATAAGTAGAAACTTTCCATTTTGGCTTAAGGCTCTCTTTGGTTTTAAGGAGAATAATTTTCCATGGAAAACATTTAAATTATTCACCAAACAGTTGAAATTGAAGTTCCATCGAAAATAAGTTACACAAAGAACTTTAAAATACATGTAAATTATTCACCAAACAGTTGAAATTGAAGTTCCATTTGCCAATTTCCACATAACTTGAAGTTCCAAAACTATCTTGCATCATATTAAACAAAGCCTTAGTATTGGAGCTTCAAGTTCTATGGAATTGGCAAACAAAACTTCACATTCCATGGTTTGGTTTAACAGTTTCCATGGAATTTGTAGTTCCTTTGTGTGGCTTACTTTGGGGTGGGGGGGGGGGGGTTATTTATTATTAATATTATTTTTGTCAAAATAAAGTTTTGCTTTTAATAAGTTAGCATTTAGTTTTGTTTTTCTGGAACCAATCACATGCCACCAAACAAATAACAATTTGCATATGTAAGTTTGACTTACACTGTCCCACAACTTCCATGGATTTTAAGCTCTTCTTGGACGAGACAAGGCCTAGACAATAATTTTACTAGGCGGTCTGCGGAGGAGGTAGATTATTGCCAACTATGGTATTGTTTGTGTATTCTAGGCTTCGTGGGACTATAAACGGTTGGAGTGGAGAGAATGTATGTTTATTTGGTTGGCATTTGTGGTTGTTTTATGTGTCATGGTTTTCTGTTGGTAGAATTTGCTGGATATTGCCGCAATGTTGAGACTTCAAAGGGAAAACTGTAGTCTATTTCTGTTAGCATGACTGTACAAGAATTGTGATGAGGCATGGCCGCATGGGCTCTGCTTGGTAATTGGATTTCTTATTGTCTCATGGATGTACAAGATGATTATGACCTAATAGTGATTTTTGTTGTTTTTGGATGGGAAGGTTGTGGAACATCAATGACTGGTTTGTGTGGCTATACTGAATAAGTAGATCCAAAGTATAACTTACTGAGGTTTTCTGGTCTTGTTCAATCTCGATAGGACATGGCCAACTTGTAATTGGTTACACATCCATACAATATTAAATCTTTACAAGCCCTACATTATTTTTGCTGCCATCTTCATCTGAATGGTCTAAAGTATGTAGTTAAAATTTCTCATGGGATTCAGTTCCATTTGCTAAGGGAGCTTATTTGGCTAAGGTAACAGGGTAAGTTGTACATATGGACCTCATTTTGGAAGCTTGTACTTGTGTCCTTTGCACATTTCTTAGGTTGATCTTTTTTTTTTTTTTTTTTTCCAATTTCCTGGTTTCTCTTCTTTTTTATATTTACCTCCAAAGACTCAAGTGATGATGAACTTAAGCTGTTGCCTTTTCCAGTGTGTTTATTTGTCTAATTTGGTAGCCAACAAAAAAGAAAAAAGCTGATAGCAATCAGGAGCTGAACTTACAATAATTGTCTACTCGTTGTACCTTAATTTGTTTTGGGAGTTTGGGGGGGGGGGGCATCAGTTCTTTGTGCATACTGTTATACTAACTAATTTGAATTGGCTTACAGTCTGTGTGCTTATATGGAAAAACCTTATAAAATGCTTATTGAAAGTAAATGATACACGGGATTTGGTGTACGTTGTTGACAGGGAGGGCTTCCTGTTAGGCCATCTGAAAGTCACCTTTCTGCTAGTTCTTTGAAGAATTGCTCCATGAAAGCATCATTAGACTGTCAAAAATCAATTCTTGGAATCGATGAAAATATGTCACCAGCATCTCTTGATTCTGTTGTAGTTTCCGAGATGGAAGCAAAAAGCGAAAAATATACAAGTACCAGCAACTTAGACTCAGCTGAATCTTTGGAGGCCCATCAGGTATCTTACTACCTTGAATGCACGGTAGTACCTTGGTTTTTAAATTTTGCTTTTTGTTGGTAGGTTGCCTGCTTATATGGTACCTGATTCTGTGTATTTTGTGCTTTAGGTTATACAAGATGTTCAATCTGGCTTGCGTGAGAATGATTTCGCTGGAAGTCCTCATGTTCCTGTCTATGTTAAGCTGGCAGTAAGGATCACAATTTGCTAAATTTCTTGGCTTCTCCGTTGTATTCTGTTGATCAATTTTCTCTAATTACTATGTTTTCTTCAATAAAATTATCAGATAATTCAGATTGGTTGTCTTCTATGCATCCTGTTAGAAACCATTCATTTTATACTCTTCTGTCTCAAGCCACTGATATTATTTGTTTGGTCTTGAACAGTAGTTTTTGTTGGTGTGTTTGAAGCCTCTAATGTTTGTTAAACAAGGTTTATTCTCTTATTTAGTCAATGTAATTAGTTATGGCCAATTGTACTAATTGTGGGCTTCATTGTGCTAGAGTGGTATCATCAATAGTTACTGCCAGCTGGTTGATCCTGAAGGCATTAGACAGGAATTAAAGCATCTCAAGTCGTTGAACGTGGATGGTGTTTTTGTGGAGTGTTGGTGGGGGATTGTCGAAGGCTGGAATCCGCAGAAGTACTTGTGGTTGGGATATAGAGAGTTATTTATGATCATCCGAGAATTTCAGCTAAAAGTGCAGGTAATTGCAATATTCTCTGATTTACGAGTCTTTCAATTTCATTATGCAACTTTTGTAATCTGAACCTTGGGTTGTATACACCGTGTATTCCGTTTGCAATGTTTAATATATATGAGTTTATGAAAATTCTAACTGAATGCTTTTTAGAAAAGGAGACTAGCAGAAAGTCCCCTGCGAAAATACTTTCAACTAAAGGGGTGGTTGTGTTGCCAACTCAATGGGGAAGAGTAGGACTCTCTCTCTCTCTGTTTTTTTTTTTTGTGTGTTTGTGTGTGTGTGTGTGGGGGGGGGGGGTCAAGGTTTTTTCCTGAGGCTGCATTATCAGGGGTGGTTGCTTTGCCATTTTCTCTTTCCAAGCAAGGGAGGGAATAGAACCATTTGCTTTCTGGCCTTCTGTCCACTGGAGGTTCACAGGTCATTCAAGTGTATTGGATGGTTTTTTTTTAAAATTTTTTATCTTAATTTTTAGGGTATTGGATGGGCGAGTATACTCTCTATTATGAAACTCCCACCTGGCAGCGCTAGAGTGCTAAAGACGATGAAGTGATTGTAACTGATTTATTAAAGATCTGAAGGTTGCTCTGGTGTTTCATGAATATGGAGGAAGTGATTCTGGTAATGTTTTCATTAAGGTTGCTCTGGCGTTTCATGAATATGGAGGAAGTGATTCTGGTAATGTTTTCATTTCGCTCCCTCACTGGGTTCTGGAGATTGGAAAAGACAATCAAGACATATTCTTCACTGATCGTGAAGGGCGGAGGAATACTGAATGCTTATCATGGGGTACTGACAAAGAACGAGTGTTTAGAGGAAGAACCGGTATAGAGGTAATCCTATTGTACTTCTGTCTTTTGAAATAAAGAAAAACAAGGGGAGACAGAATATTTTTGCTTTTGTAGTCATTAGCGTTCTGGAATGAGGTGTAGGTTTACTTTGATTTCATGAGAAGCTTTCGTTCAGAGTTCGATGATCTGTTTGGTGAAGGTCTTTTTTCTGCTGTTGAAATTGGTCTTGGAGCATCTGGAGAGCTAAAATTTCCTTCATTCCCAGAGAGGTTGGGATGGCGATATCCTGGGATTGGTGAGTTTCAGGTATTCTTTGTTGCTGAGGCTATACTGTTTAGGGACTATGCCTTATCTTTAGTTTCTTATTGTGTCAATTAACTTCGGCAGAAAGCTGATTCTTATGCACCTTCCTGATACATAGCTTTTAGCTTCTGAGTTTAGTTGTTTGCCATTGATTCATGTGCTGACTTCTATGGATTAGAAGTTAAAGAGACGTGAGCAATTAATGCTGCTGGAGGTGAGGTTATGTATTGTCTCATTGTTTGAAATAGAAATCAACAGAGCACCCAGTTTACAGTAATGAATGAGGCCGTTTGAAGTATGAAAGACATTTATTCATCATGTGATTGTTACTGAAGTGGAAAGTTTCAGATACGTAATCTCTGGACTTCGAACGGCAATCTTACCCCAATGCCTATAAAGAGGCTCCGGCTCTATTGGGGTGTGGGCGATGTAGTCATTTGTAAGCGCCCCTTGTTTTATGATACAAAGAGCCTTTTCTTGTGAGACCTTTATGAGAACTGAAATTACCGTCTTTCAGTCTCCTACTTCTCAAGCAAGAAGCGCGAACAAATTAATGACATTTTATGTTTATTCTACTATACTTCAAAGCCAAAGAATAGTTCGGTAATCTGGTCACTCCAAGATGAACAGCAGATAAAATGAAATGACCGTCTTTCAGTCTCCTACTTCAATGCTGTCGTGAAGCTCCTTCTATATTTGCCTCTCAAAGATGGAACATAGAATGTGCAGAGCTGCATGTTAAAAGAAATAACCATTACATTTGGCTACCATGAGTACATGTAGGCATACTAATGAAACATATTGGGATTGTAATAATATGGTTCTGTGTCACATCCTACTATTTCAAAGTCTGAAATTTCAAAAGTAAAAGTCCCCGTGAGAGCTCAGATGGACAACCTGCCAACGCAAAATCAGTCTTTGTTAAAAGCATCTTTGTTTGTACTGGTTTGCCATCATCGTTATTCTTTGCATGTGAGATAAATAGGTCCATAGCAGTGGGTTTCTTAGGTAAATACCTGACTTATTAAGTATTAACATATTGAGAACAGTTAGAAAGAACTAGACAATAAGACGATTCTATAATTAGCAATTTCTGTTTGCTATGCTTAATGAGTTTTATGGATGGAGTTACTAGGTTACTGCCTTATGTATGATATTGGAACAAGAGTCACTTATGTTTTGCCATACTTGATCTTATAAAACTGCTCCTCTCAATAAGCTACTTGTCTAACAGTTACTACAAGCTCCATTTAGTTGCAATTTTCTGTTTGTGATTTGTGCCCAATGAACTCTGAAGCCCACATTTTTCAGAACAATACCTTGTTGATATTTGGTTTGTGCATAAAGATGACGATTTTTCTTTTCTTTTTTCTTTTTTTTTTTGGGGTGGGGGGGCATAAAACTCCCCCAGGGAAGCGTGTTTCCGTTTACGAGGCTACAGGATTCAGCAACAATTATGATCGCTTTATCTCAGC